>JAYMTK010003952.1:0-11671 GCA_036897405.1 Pelargonium myrrhifolium | reverse complement strand
GTCATGGCATCATCTGGTCCCCATTAGTCAAGTCTAGGGAACTCGGACCATGATGGCGGCGCTCCAGAACTATGCCCAGTGACGCATGGCCCGCGGACCATTCGCTTTGAGCACGGAACTGTCGAGGGCCCACCGTCTGGACCGCCCCTCGGGACCAGGAGGCCCGCTGCCTCCTTAGGTCCGAGAGACTGTGGTCCGGTCCTTTTGGTCCGCAAGAGGGTTGGCTCCCAAACTTGGGCCTGCGTATGTGATCCCTGATTTGAGTGACGTGGATCCCAAGGGGCCACGTGTCTTCATTTTATTCGTTGTGATTTTTTGGGTAGCATTAGTTGTCCCCCCACTCCGAGTGACGTTGATTTATCAATGTTAGTCGGAGTGCGTCCGGTCCAGAGGTTAGGTTGTGTTGCTATCACGAGATCGTGGTATCAAAGTCGCTGCGAGCTCCTCGGGACTATGGTGCTGACTCTGTCCCCACATGTCCAAAAATGGCCTTTTGAGTTGGCTCTTTGACTGTCTGATTTCTCCATAATTTCAAAGGGCCTTTTATTCTTCCTTTTTGGCGTAATCTGTACTCGATTGACGAGATTGCATGCACTGAAGGGTGTTGTGGATTCGTGCGCATCTGATTCTTTCTTTCCTTCTCATTCACGCCCTTTTAAATACTCCATTTTTCTTCAACTTCGTCTCACTTATGGATTTTGAATTGAAAGAGAAAGCTCTTGAGAGTGGGAGAACGAAACGAAGCTTCGAGCCTCACTACATTCTGTCCTTCCTCTATTTACTCCGGCTGCGAGTTTTACTCTACCGTCTTCTCTGTTGCTCAGATTAGTAAGTTCCTCCCTTCATTTTTCTTTGTTCGTCTCTGTTTTATCATGTCCCCAAAATAGGTTTTGGTTGTTTAGTGTTTGATGATAACTTTATTCTCCTGAGTCTTTTCATTGTGTTTGGCGAGAGTCCGTCTGTGTAGAAGCCATGGATCATGGCTTTTGGCTCGAAGCTCTTCCGCTAGCGTCAATGGCTTTTTCTGGACTATAAGTGAATCGTTGGTTGTGATTCATCGTCAACGGTGACCATTTCTCGTTGGTGGGCCCTCCCAGGGTTTGAGCGTTACCCTAATAGTGGACCCACCTAGGGTTTTTGGCTGAGGTTAGGGTTTTTTCTTTTAATTTTCCTTTTTTTTTTCTTCTTTTTTGTGCGGATTGTTGCGGGACCGTTTGTTCAGGTCTGTGGCCATGGCCCCAGAGCCACAGCTGCTGGATCTTGCCCTCTGGTCTAGGGTTGCAGTCCAGGGACCGTAACCACGGGACCATATCCGCGGAGCCGTATACTTGGGTCTGTGGATTCTTGTTAGCTCTTGCATGTTTTATTTCTTTTAATCATGGGCCTTCTTTTCAGGTGTTTGGAGCATGTCTGGTCTTCCCGTTGCCGCGTCAAGAAGGAGACCCCCATGACCAGGGCGTCCGCATCCTCATCGTGAAAGCCCCAATATCTTCCCTTCACGATCGTGCCCGTTCATTTTCTTGGCAAGGAAATGATGATCAAAGAGGGCGAAATCCCTTCTAAAGATGGCTACTCTATCCATCCGCATCTTCCCGAGGTGTCTTCTCATCCTAGACTGACCGTCCTGACTGGATCGTAGGCGTCGAGTCGTACGAAAGGAATCACCCAAGAGGAGGTGGACCAGCTTTTCGTGGACCTTGGGGTAGACTCTCATCTTTTTAGGGGACGGGCAACCATGAAGGATTCAGACTGGTCTACGGAAGAGGAGATGGTGACCTACTGGGCCCACTATGAAGTGGGTCTCACTCTCCCTGTTGATCCCTTCATTGAGCTGGTCCTTACTAGTATGGGTTCCCCGCTCGAGTTGGTTCACCCTGAAGACCTGCGGAAGATGGTCCTCTTCGCCACCATATGTCGTCTCCTTGGGAGGGAACCCTCTGTTGAAGTCTTTTTCCAATGGTTTAATACTTACGACCGGAGCGGATGAATGTCTTTGAAGTGGGTGGCTAAGTCTAAGAGGTTGTTCCGCTGTTTTTCTGACAAATTTCCCAATTTCAAATAGAAAAGGATATTTGTTTATTCTCGGTTGGGCTGGTGCATCCCCAAGCGCCACGTGGGTCCAGCTAATCCATTGTTGGAGAAAAAGTTAGAGGTCACCGATCCGTACCATGGGGAGACTAGGAAGGCTTTGCTCGAGCATCTGGGGGAGGCCAGGGTTTACAGCCACGACTATCTCCTTCAAGAGGACGTCCAGTCTTACACTGGGGGAAACCGACCGTGGATTCCCTTAGTGAAGCGTCTCATGGTGTTGGCGCCTAATCAGAGGAACATGGAATGGAAGATCCACGACTCTTACACTGATCCTGTGTTTGCAGATGAGTGTCCCAACTGCCAGTGCCTGGACACCGAGAGTCCGTCAGATGGTAATAACTTCTATTTTCTTCGCTTACATTTTTCATGGTTCCATTAGCATGTACATTTTGGGACCCTCTGGCTGATTTCCCCTTCTTTCTAGCAAGCAAAGGCTTTGACCCGGAGTGGACTATGGCGGGTCGTCAGAAGTATAATGAAGATCTGCTGATGGGGAGGAGAGATTGATTGGAGGCTCTACACATGGTTCATCACATTCCCCAGGTTGATGGTGTGGGCCCCACCAAGTCGAAGGGAAATAAGCGTGTTGCTTCCTCCAGGGGTTCTAGATCTAGGAAGAGGCCGAGATTTGGGCGGAAGGCGGGTCCCACGCACCTTGTGGTTCATATTATTGAGGATGATAATGAGAAGGATGAGGTCCCCATCAAACAATTGCGCCGTAGGACGAGATCTTCTCGAATTGGGGGTCCTTCCTCAACCAAGGAATCAATCCCCGGTCCCTCCACCCCTGGTCCCCTTGATGAAGACATAGAGGGAGAAGAGCAAGGAGAATCTGGGGATGTTGGTGACTTTGGAAAGGCCGAGGAGGTTGTAGCCTTCATTGTTGAGGTTGAGGAGCCCGGAACCAAGGACCAAAGAGATGAAGTAGAGACCCGGGAGGGGGGTGACTCCATGCAAACTGACGAAGCTGGTCCCGATAGTAGGGAGCATAGGACGGAGGTCCGAGAAAATATTGGTGTGGTCCGTCCCCTTGAATCGTGCTTGTCCGCTAGGGACCGGACAAGGATCAAGATGAGCGGGATTCATCCATCGGCCTCTTTGTTGGTCGCAACTAAGGGCGCCTTTGAGGTGAATCTGATCCCCGCCGACGAGGTCGCTGCTGAGGGGAAGCTAGAGCAAGAAAAGATCTTGGTCCCGCCCTCAGAAGTTGAGAATGTTGGGGATTTGGGGACTGGCGATGGTGGATCTGATGGCGGACCATCTTCCTCAGATGATGAGGTCAGGGAGGAGTTGACTAGGGCCTTCTTGGACAAGATCTTCCGGGAGGCACAAGACTATCCCGCCGAGGATCTGGAGAAGATGGGGACCCTGTTCCCAAGAACACTCAACACCAAGAAGGGTCCTCCTAAGGTTGGTCCCTCTGAAACTGGTCCCGCAGAGGTTTCAGCCCCACCTACATCGACTATGGAGGAGCACGACGGGACACGCCCGGATCAGCCGGAGCACCTAGAAGATATTGATGCGACAGACCAAGCTGGGGATGAAGAATTTTTCCTTCGTTTCTTCGACCGCATGAAAGGTTTCTTGATTGGGGTGAGGATCATCTCCTTCTTTTTTGACGTCTTTAGTTGCTTTTCTAATGGGGGTTGTTTTACTTGTGCAGTTTGCTGCAGAGGGGGCTAAACTTGGGGACTCGGCCACTCTTCTGTACCGAGCATTCAAAGCTAGCGAGCGCCAGAGGTCAACACTCTCTTATTCACACCGTGAGCAGATAGAGAGAATGGAGCAGAACATGGCGAAGTGGTGTGAGGCCATGACTAAAGAGTTTGAGTCCCGTCTTGCTGCTAACTTTAAGGCTGCCGAGGGGAAGAACGCCTTGCTGACGGTACCCGAATAGCTATTTTGTCTTAGGAGTATGAGGAGAAGATGGCTCAGCTGGCCATGTGGTACGAGGATCAGCTTTCCTCCGCGTCTCAGGTCCCTTCCTCTGAGCTGGAAAGACTCGCCACGTCCTTGGCGGGCTGCAGGCTGGAAGTCGCAGAGAAAGACAAGAGGATCAGGGAGCTGGAAAAGAAAGTGAAGTCCTTGGAGGGGGCCCTTGGCAGTGATCGATGAGGCGACTTTCCCCGAATCCCCGATGAAAGAGATAGAATAGAACTATAGCTCAAACTATTTGTATTTGGTAGAAGCTGCTTTACTCTTTTTTTTATGGATCGTTGTCTTGAATGAGCTTAAATCATCTCACTTTTCATTTTCCTGGTTTCATGATGATGCTTGATGACGTGTTTCTTTTACAAGACAAATGCATTCTAAGTCTTGGACGGGACCGCGCAAGGTCCCGAGGCCCCGACCATGCCCCCTGATGGACCCCGGTCCCTTTGACTTTGTTACTAGGGTTTTTATTTTTGAGCTTTCTCATCTTTTTTGGTCTCGTTGAGGGGTTTGGGAATTTTCTCGTCCCTTGGGAATATGCTCATCCCACTTGGTCCCTTTGGGGACCTCGATGGCTTCAGCACGGACCGCGGTCTCGCGATCACCATCTGTTGGAGATAACTCACTCCTGGGAATATTCTCATCCCATTTGGTCCCCTCAGGGACCTTAATGGTCTCAGCACGGAGCGAGGTCCCGTGATCACTATTTGTTGGAAATAACTCACTCCTAGGAATATTCTCATCCCATTTGGTTCCCTCAGGGACCTTGATGGTCTCAGCATGGACCGAGGTCCCGTGATCACCATTTGTTGGAGATAGCTTACTCCTGTGAATATTCTCATCCCATTTGGTCCCTTCTAGGGCCTTGATGGTCTCAACACGGACCGAGGTCCCGTGATCACTATTTGTTGGAGATAGCTCACTCCTGAGAATATTCTCATCCCATTTGGTCCCCTCTGGGGCCTTGATGGTCTTAGCATGGACCGAGGTCCCATGATCACCATTTGTTGGAGATAGCTCACTCTTGAGAATATTCTCATCCCATTTGGTCCCCTCTGGGGCCTTGATGGTCTCAGTATGGACCGAGGTCCCGTGATCACCATTTGTTGAAGACAACTCACTCCTGAGAATATTCTCATCCCATTTGGTCCCTCTTAGGGACTTGAGAATTTTCTCATCCCTTGGGAATATTCTCATCTCATTTGGTCCCCTCTAAGGGATCATGGCTCGCGCATCTCATTTATTTGGACAGTAGATTGGCAGAACACTTCTTCATTTCATTCAGGAAATTTTTTACAAGTGTTGGCCTAGGGCGACTATATATTCTTCTTCTCGTCCTAAGGATAGAACTTCTTGAGGTTATCCGCATGCCACATATTGTCTAGCTCATATACTTGCTGATCCTATAGGCGGTACGTCCCGGGGAAGACCACCTTGATGACTCAGAACGGTCCTCCCCAGTTTCGGGCAAGCTTTCTTCCTACGGGTCGGACGCTCGTGGCTTCCCATTTTCTTAAGACCCAATCTCCCTCTTTATATTCCCGTGGCCGGACCTTCAAGTCGTGGTAGTGTTTTACGGTTTGTTTGCGTGCGGCCATAACTATAGCCTCTCTCATTCTTCTTTCTTCCACGAAATCTAGGTCCGCAAGTCGTGACCGGATGTTCCCTTCCTCTTCGAACCCCTCGGTGGCGATCGTCGACATAATGTTCTCGACTAGGAGGATCGCCTCGAACCCATATACAAGTTCAAACGGGGTCTTCCCAGTAGAGGCTTTAAGCGTGGTTCTGAGAGACCAGAGGACCGTGTGAAGCTTTTCGTACCACTGACTGTGGAGGCCTTTGATGGTCCACTTCAATCCCTTGATTATTGTCTTGTTCACAGCCTCTACTTGTCTGTTGCCCTTGGGATGACACATGGAGGACTTCCAATGCTTGACCCCAAACTCCCTACACATCTCAGTGAATCCCTCATGGAATTGGGTGCCATGGTCCGTGACTAGGGCTTGAGGGACACCATATCGGGCGAATATTTCTTCCTTAACAAAGTATTTGACACATTCTTGGGTTATGCTTGAAAGTGCTCTCACCTCTACCTATTTGGTGAAATAGTCCACTGCGACCACCACGTGCGTCTTCCTGTTGGACGCGGTGAAGGCACCAATGAGATCAAGTCCCCACATGGTGAATGGCCATGTGACAAGCATAGATGATTATTTGATTGCTGGCGCCCTTGGAATGTCTGCATGAAGTTGGCATTCCATGCATCTCTTTACGTACCTCACCGCGTCTTTCCTCCTGGATGGCTAATAATACCCCTGGCGGAGGATTTGTTCAGCTAAGGTTTTGGCCCCAGCATGATGGCCACATGACCCTCCATGAATCTCCTCTAGGACTTTTGTAGCTTCGTCCGGATATAGGCAACGGAGGAAGGGCTTGTAGGAAGTTGACCTTCTGTATAGGTTCCCTTGGTCGCTAACCACGTATCTCGCGGACCTTCGGACTATAGCATAGGCTTCTGCTTTGTCCGAAGGAAGCTTCTTATCCACCAAGTAGTCCCGGACATCATCGATCCATGATATCTGTCCTTCATGAATCGCACAGACCACAACAGGTTCGTTAATAACTGGTACGTGCTGGATTTGCACATGCATTCCCGTGGAGATGGTGTTGTAATCTTGGGATGCCAATTTGGAAAGAAAATCTGTTTCTTCGTTGTCTTCTCTTGGAATCTGGCGGATGTGGCAGTACTCAAATTTTTCTACTAGAGAGGCGACCTTGTCCCAATATTGCTGCAGGACGGGGTTCCATATCCCATACTCCCCTCTAACTTGGTTCACAACAAGTTGTGAATCACTCCTGACCTCGAGGACTTGAACTTCATTGCCACTGCCATCTCCAGTTCTGCAATTAGTGCTTCATACTCGGCCTGGTTTTTGGAGACCTTAAACTCGAGTCTCGGTGCCCAAGTTTCTTTGGTCCCTTTTGGGGAAGTGAGCATGATCCCTGCCCCTCCCCTGTTTTTATTGGCAAACCCATCAACACATAGTACCCACATATTTTTTGGTAGCTCTTCGGGACCAATTTCTTCTTGTCCCTCATGTCTTTTCCTCTTCTTGCTAGGCTTCTGTCCCCTGGTTGTTGACGTTTCCTTCGGGACCTCAGTGAGATGGGTCTCATCATCAATTAGCTCGATGAATCTGCACTCTGCAATGAAGTTTGCCAGTGCTTGACCTCTGATGGCGGTCCGAGGTTGGAACCGGACGTCGTATTGGAACAGTCTCACTGCCCATTAAGCTAGTCTTCCACCAGAATCTCCATCCATGATATTTTTTAGCGGCACATCAGTGATGACTGTGATCTGATGCGCTTTGAAATAGGGACGCAACTTAATGCTCGCCTGATAGAGCGCGAAGGCCATCTTCTCAATCCGTGGATAGTTTAACTCAGATGGTCCCAAGGCGTGGGAGATATAATAAATCAACTTTTGGACCTTCCCTTTGTCCTTAACTAGGACCGCTGAGACCGCGTTGTCCGAAGCGGCCAAGTACATTAGGAGCTCGTCCCCAGCTTTGAGGTGGTCAGCTTTGGTAGCTGAGCCAAGTATTGTTTCAGCTCCTGGAATGCTTCGTTGTACTCCTTGGTCCATTCAAATGATCTGATTGCACTCTTAAGGGACTTAAAGAATGGGAGGGATCGTTCCGCGACTCGTGAGATGAAGCGACTTAGAGCTGCTATGCGACCAGTTAGCTGCTGGACCTGCTTCAAGTAGGTTTGTTCCCCCATATTTATTAATGCTTGGACCTTTTCGGGGTTGGCCTCAATGCCACGCTCGCTCACTATGACCCCTATAAACTTTCTGGATTATACTCCGAAGGAACAATTGGTAGGATTCAACTTCATATTGAACCGCCTCAGGGTGGTGAAGGTCTCCTGGAGATCTTCCAAGTGGGACCCAGATTTGGTGGTCTTGACGATCATATCGTCAATATAGACCTCAAGATTTCACCCAATTTGGGAAGCAAAAACCTTGTTCACCATTCTTTGATAGGTAGCTCTGGTGTTTTTCAATCCAAACGACATCACAATATAACAGAAAATGGAGTCAACTGCTATAAATATGATTTTCTCCTGGTCTCCAGGATACATCTTAATTTGGTGATAACCAGAGAAAGCATCTAAAAAGCTCAGGACCCTATGACCCGCTGTGGAGTCTACAAGCTTGCTAAGTCATAGGAGAGGGTAATCATCTTTTGGGCAATCTTTGTTCAGGTTCGTGAAGTCCACGCACATTCGCCATTTCCCATTGCTTTTTTTGACCATCACCACGTTGGCCAATCATTTAGGGTACTTGAGCTCCCTGATGAATCCAGTGTCCAAAAGCTTCTGGATCTCTTCTTTGATGCTCTATTCCTTATCTTTGGAGTAGTTCCTCTTCTTCTATTTGATAGGGATAGAGCCAGGGACAACGTCCAGGTGGTGCTCGGCAACGGTGGTTCGATCCTTGGCATGTCCGCTAGGACCCAAGCGAACACGTTTGCATTTGCTTTGAGGAGTTGGACCAGATTGGTCGTTTTGGTAGGATCATTTTCATCCAGTCTCACCTTCTCAATCTCACTCCCTGCCTCTGGACGGTTTTGGTCCCGCTGGTCCAAATCGTCCAAGGCGACCTCGACCTGGCAGCTTTGGACCGCGTCATCTTCGATGACCTCTTCCTGGTCTGATTCTTCCTCTTCTGATTTCTCCTCTTTTTTGTCTGAATCTTCCTTGGAGTCATCACCCTCTTCCCCAATGATAACAGAGGGGGACGGAGACCTGACCTCTTTAGTGTTTTCTTCTGTCTGGATGCTTTGAGACTTTGGTCTCTCAAAGTATCCCTGCCTCAGCAGTGGGGGAGTGAGCTTCTTCTTCTCAGCCTTCTTCGCTTGGGTGAATTGAGGGCAAGGGTGCGGGCCCTCGGGACCCTGTCCTGGGGATACTGTCACTTGGCTTAGTCTGGACTTCGCGGTTGGGACCGCGCTGCTAGGACCGGACTGTTGGACTGCGGTCCCAGTCTTCTTCTTCTTCTTTGGAGCCTTCTCGGAGCTTGGTCCAGAGGTGGCTTAGTTGGACGGTACCTCCGATTTCTTCTTAGATTTTGTGGTAGGAGCCACACCGCTCGACTTGAACTCGCTGGTTTCCTTTTCTTCACTCAGCTTCTTCTTCTTTGCTGGGACGGGAACCTCGCTCTTGGTCTCCTTTGCCTTGTTGTCCACACCTAGTCCCCTCTTATCACTGGGATGTTGGCAGACGTTGGGTTCCTTGGCCTGGTATCTTACAGCAAACGGGACTTCCTTCTTGTCGGTTGGCTTCGGGGCCCTTCCATCTTTCAGCATCAATGCCTTCATGTTGTGGGAGGGGTAGATTGCCTCCACCACCTTCTCCTTCCCCTTCATCTTCTTGACCTGGTGCTCCCAGACTCTACTCGGGCTTGCAAGCTGGACCGCGATTCCCAAGCTCATAGGGAACTTAATCCTCTAATGATTTCTGCTTGGGACCATCTTGAACTCGTCAATAAGTGTTCGGCCAAATATTGCGTTATGGTTCGAGGGTATATCAATGACCATGAACTCGCAAACACGAGTCTTCTCCTTTGGGAACTCCCCCAAGGTCACAGGGAGAGTGAACACTCCTTTGATAGTGGTGATGGCATCATTGAACCCCATCAACACTCCCTTGAACTCCTTGAGTGAGCTCTCCTTCAGCCCTAGTTTCTGGAACGCGTCCCAGTACAATATGTTTGTCTCGGCCGAGTTCTTGCCCTGGACCTCGCCCTTCGGGACCTTGGGGATCGGTATCTCATTGCGAGATAGAAAATAGTCACACACCTCTTGGTAGGTGGTGTTCAGGGGAGTGTGCTTCTTCACAACAATGATTCTAGGACCCTTGGGTTGAAAGGGAGAGAGATTTGTCCACGGAGGGGGAGCGGGGTCTCACCCTTTAGAGCTCTGGGGACCCTTTCCCTTCTTCCGGTCACTATTAGGAGGAGAGTGAAAGTTTGTTTTCTGTTGGTTAGCCGAGGGGCCGGGGAACTGCTAGTCCATCCGTGTGGACATTTCTTCTGCTACCACATGGCTGTGGGCGACTGCCAGCATCTCGTCCCAGTCCTTAGGAGGATGGGTTGTGAATTCAAGGTTGAGGCTTTTAGATCGGATTCCAGCCTGGAACGTCGTCATCTTTACCTCGCTAGAGGGCTCGTGGCACTCGTGTACTGCTCTTCTGAATCTGTCCACATAGTCGCACAAGGTCTCGCTTGGCCCTTGTCTCACGCTTACAAGGTAGACCTTATGCTTTTGGGCCTTTCCGGCCATGGAAAAGTTCCTCAGGAACATGTCCTTCATTACGGCCTAGGACGTGATGATTCCGTCCTCCAGTCTGCCGTACCAAGGCTAAGTTGGTCCGTAGAGGGTGCTCGCAAACAGGCGGCACTTCACAACATCACAGTCTGTTTGATGTGTCATCAACAACTCGAAGGTCGTCACATGTTCAATTGCTTTCGTGAGACCTTCGTACTTCATAATTTTGTCTCCAAGTCTAAATTTGGGGTCCGGAGGGTTAGGCTGAGAGGGTTGTCGGCGGTTGAGGTTGTCCCAGCAATAGCTGGGGACGAGGATGCTATAGCAATATGATCGCGCAACGCCTGCATCTGAACCTACAAGGCTTGGATGGTTGGACTTTCGTCCCGCTGGTTGCAGAATGTGGTTGCTAGGGCCAGTGGGTCCCGTGCTTCATTGTTGAGGGTCTGAGCAGCATTGGTGTCATTGTTCCCTCCTTGACGCGGACTATCAATGGTCTGTTCCCGGGTGTACGCGGCAGTCCCTCGATGGCTCGGATCGTCAGTCTGTGACCCGGCCATGGTGGACTCCTCGAGCCCCTCGGCTCTGGGATCCCTGTCTACTAGGCGATGTGGCCTGGTGTAGGTCCGATGGGCATGCCCGTCCCGGACCTGATCGACTGGAACCCCTCGTGGTCCTAGGCGAGAGAAAGCATTCCCCCTCGGTCGGGGGGCTGGGTTGCTTATGTGGGTTCTGTCTCTGTGATGGTTGGACGGGACCCTCTGCGCATGCTCGGCATAGGGCACGGTCCTCTCGTTCCCATGCGTCTACTTGACACGGGTCAGAGTTCTTTCTATTCCGGTCCCTCGGGTTGGTGCTACGGGACGACGAGGGGGGACTGGGTCCAGACGTTCCTCCGGGACCATCGTCCTTCGGGCTGAGACCGCGCCGATGAGAGTGTTCATCTGCATGGTGAAGTTGTCCACCACTACCCTTAGTCCCGCGACTAAAGGGTCTTCTGGCACTGGGGTTGGCACTCCATCTGTGGGAGGGTTGGTGTCGGGAGAAGGTGGGTCCCGCTGGTCTCGGGACCGTACTTGGGTCCTCTCTTAGACCTCGTCTCGAACCGAGGTAGCCCTTTTGGTCGCTGAGTCCACTTGGTTCCTAGCTCCGCCATGGGTGGATCCGACGGACTGTATTGGTGATGAGTTGGCTTGGACTGGTGGGACGCTCTCGGCCACCCGGCTAGATGCTGGCCTATGAACACCCCTCTTAGAACCCATACTATGTTGTTTTCTCGTCTTCCTTTGTATTATGAGGAAGGGGAACGATGGCTT
>JAYMTK010003951.1:0-11671 GCA_036897405.1 Pelargonium myrrhifolium | reverse complement strand
CATTTTATTTTTGAAAAGTCAATGGGGTGGGGGGATAATTTACCCAAGAGTAAAAGGTCTCTACTAGGGTTAAAGGAATAAAAAGAACCTAGAATTTAGGTGTTAGGCTACAAAACGGATTTTAACAGAATGGAGGGCGGCGACCAGCGCATGCGATATGGAGAAGAAGCAGGAGAGGACGGGGCTGCTACTTAGCCGGCTAAGAGTGAAATGGGAGGAAAGAGAGGCATGTCGGCGATGCAAGGGTTTGTGGAGGGTATGTATTATATCCGATTGGAGGAAAATGAGAAAGAGGGTCTGGATAAACAAGACACGGTAGAGACCAGGAGGTCTGCTCGACAAAATGAGGTACCAGGAGATACCTTGTTGTGGGAGTGGCATGCCACAAGATGGCAAAAGGGTACGACCTTCTATGTGTCTCGTGTGCTTGGTTCAGGTGTTTGGAGAAAGGAAGGACAATCTTTAATTCGTCGATTTCGATCTCATGAGTGGGAAGGTAGCTCCTAGAGTGTTGGTAGTATCAACCACGCGGGTCTCATGAAAGGACCCGTGCCTCTTTGCTACTATAGTCTTTCCATTTTGGTAGAATCAACCACGTGGAATTTTCTGTGTTTTATTTCGATTTGTATATTTAGTGGTTTTCTCTTTTAGAGAGGTTCTAAATTTTAGTCTCCAAGTATTTGGACTTTCAACTAATTCCTTGCATCTTGTTATAGTTAATTATTAATAGAAGTCTTCATTCCTTAAAAATAAAATAAAAAGTGTCATGTACATTCATAATGGCCATTTGAAATTTTCCTAATTTATTTCAATAAAGGGGTGTAAACGAGTCGAGTCTTAAACGAGCTGCTCGAGCTCGACTCGCTAAAAATTCGGCTCAGACTCGTTATAATCGAGCTCGAGCCGAACTTGAGCCTAAATTTAGACTCGTTTAATAAACGAGTTGAGCTTGAGCCAAGTGTTTTTGTGGCTCGATAGGGCTCGCGAGCCGGTTCGTTTATTATTTTATAATTTATATATAAACATATATTATATTAGTATAAGTTTAAATGTATATATTTTATGATTCTTTATCTATATATCATTTTTCTTTTAAAATGTAAATAAAATTTGTTATGATAAATCTTGTATGAGTAAGTCGTATATTTTTAACTTTGTAATACATATTATAATATTTTCAAATGATAATGTATGTAATTAACATGTGTGAAAGTATTATTTATATGATGACATAGTTAATGTTAGAAATAATTATTTATACTTATTGACATTAGCTAATATTTATTTTTTTAAGTTTTAATAAATTTTAATTTATAATAAGTTGTCAACAAGTCAAACCAAGTCGAGCCGAGCTCGACTATTTTTTACCAAGTCGAGCTCGAGACGTAATTCATAAGCTCGTACGAGCTCGAGCTGAACACAAAACTGTCGAGCCGAGCCGAGCCATGAGAATTTTAGGCTTAATCCGGCTCGATTACACCCCTTTATAAACCAAAACAAATGGAACCAAGGTAATGTTAGATATGACAAGAGCTTATTGGCACAAATGTAAACATACACCGTCCAAACCATGCCATAAACGTCCATTTTTTTTTTCTTTAGAAGGAAATAATATCCAATTTTAATATTATTATTTTAATATGTTACAAGTTACAACACCAAATGCAAAGTGAGTATCAGCAAAATTAACCTTAATATTCATAAAAATATCAGCCTTTCCTCATTTTTCTCCTCTAACAAGTTTCTGGGCAAAATAAATGAACTACTACAACAAACAGCAGTACAAAGAATGAGCCTTAAGCCCTACATTTAGTTACAAAAACTAGAACTAGGATTATTCACATATTTATTTAACATCTCCTCACCCAACTTTGAGACTACAAATTACAAGTTCATTGTTGGTTTCTCATAATCAAGAGTCACTCCATGTGTCTTCTTCTCCGTCGTCACTCGCAACAGCCTGACAAGTTTTCCGGTTTAATTGTAATCAAAGATGTAACAGGAAGGATGATAAAACTAAGAGGAGATTCAAATACCTGCCGGATTGCATTTGCTTTCTCTAGTATGGCACTGACCGAGACATTGGAGGTGGGGGCAGAAGTAAAAGCAGGCCTCGCTGTTGTGGTGCGTCTCAAGTTGAATGACTATTATAACAAAGCAAAAGACCACCCACAAGTCAGCTAACAAGAATTTATCTAATTTCACCTAAAGGAGACTGGTTCCGTTGTTACTCAATCCTCAGTCAGAAAACTAAGCTAAAAACAGTGCTTTAAATTTTTGCAATCTGGGATACACATGCCAAAACCTAGGAAATTTAAGCAGATGATCCAACCCAGTAGCCTTTCTCCAAACAGAAGAAAGATGTTATCCGACCGAAAGACCATTGACAGTCAGAATAATGGTTTAGCGGACGTATCTAATAATCTTTCCTCTCAAACCAACTCAAATCGTCATTTACTTAATCCCATTCATGTTGGGTCGGCTACTTGGATCCTTGTACACAATTCTAGAACTACTACTATTCAGAAAGCATGATTTGCCGTGGTGTTCTCATACAAACCATATGAGTTATAAAACTAATAACTATGTGTTTTTCAACTGTATATACTGTGTACTGAATTAAATTGGGTTCATAAGAATAAATAAAAAACTACACTTTTCAAAAAGGTAAAAAACACTATTTAGACACAAGAAGTCTTCATTCCAAATTTGATATGGGACATTTGGATTTTCATTTCAAATTCTCCCCATAAAGTGACTTCACCTTTGAATTGGAAAGTAACAAAAACAGAATATAAAAGGGCACTTACTTGTGTTCTAATCTGATGTAGAAAATCTCCCCTTTCCTCCACCCCCGTACCATTTGAAGCCTGGTTAGCTTTCTTCTGTCCATTCATCTCGAGCTGGTCCTGTTGTGGCACAATAGAACTTAATGATTGATGTGTTGGCATTTCCAACTTCTCACTTCACTAATTGAATGGTAATATATATATATATATATATATATATATATATCAACACAATTACAATACCTTGCTCTTTGGTTCATATTCAACAGCCTCCCTGTTAGTTTGCGGTTGCATGGCTGGGGCTAACCTAGGTTGCTGGGAGATAATAGGTTTCACAAGTTCAGGATCAAGTTCATGTTTTGGAGGATAGGATCCACCACTTTGCTGCGATTCTTCCATCTCCGAGTTGGGTTTCAATGATCTCCATTGAACTGGAGGAAGAGGTGGTGGCAGCGGGTTAGGCTCTGTAGGATCAGAACCACCTATTGCTCCTTGCTGAAGCACAGGGTTCACAACATCTAAACTTGGAAGATCTAGTGAAGGGCTAGAAAGAGAAGGTTCTACACCTTTCTCAATGCTTAGATGTCCACCATAACCATAGATGTCATTATTGGTTGTTTCCCAGAGCTCCGCAGAGCTTGGAACAGACTCTGAACCTGAGACTCTGCGGAAAGCATCATATAATTCCCGGTCCTTGTTTCCAGGGTTTTCAACAATTTCCCACTGCTCAGAATTCAACTCGGAGTGAATGCTAGTGCAGTCATCTGACATATAAGGAGATGATCTACAGAATGTGTCGTCATCGGAGTCAGAGTTAATGTCACACAATGGAATAGCAGATTCTGGAACCAACTGAAATGAAGGAAACATATCTTCCACACTTTCGTGAGAGTGACTCCCATCGGGAAATTTCAGTTTCAGCTTGGAAGTCTCACAGCCATTTACAGGATGGAAAGATATTTTCATATGTTCAAGAGGAGGTGAAGAAGTAATTGAATCTTGAGGAAATTCACGTTCAAACTTATCGTTGAAGGTTGTCTCGGGAATTCTTCCCAAGGAACTGCTCGACAAGAGTTTATCATCAGGGGCAAGGGCCAACTTTCTACGAAAACCATTTACAAGTAACCTATGGCTAAGTCCAAACATTAACGAGGAGTTTTCATCATTCTCCAGTTTGGCTTCACTAGACATGGGACTGACATCTGGAGCAGCCCGGGGTTCTATTTTAACTGATACTAAACACGGTACAGTCTGACCACTTCCATTGGCATCAATGTTTGTAATACTATAGGGAATATCCTGGGGTTCTTTGTCTTTGCCATTTGAATTAGCATGTGCAAATGTGCCATACATCTTTTCGGTGGATTTACAATTCTCTCTGTCATCAAGGAACATAGTAGAACATTTAGAACTCAAATCCTTGTTGCCACTTCCATCATTTTCACCTAACTTACCCAGTTTTCCTCCATGTTCATCATCCTTGATTGTAAGCGCGTGATTTGGAGGGCCCACCGTCTCCTTTTCACTTATGGTTCTGGACTCCTCACTTGTGGTATTAGATACAGAAAAATCAGGAGGTTTAGAAGGCTGTAGACCTAATAGGCCACCATTGGTCCATAACTTAACCGGACGACTGACAGTAAATTCAGGAGATTCTTGAGAATTCGAAAAATCAGTTACAACCTTTTCACCAGATTGGTCCCGTAAATCAAAGTCTCTGGAGCTAGAAGGTGATGAATTTCTGATTATAGCGTCAACTTTAGAACCATCCAGAATATCAGCAGTTCCATGGACACAAGTGCCATGTGAATGGCTTGAATTAGAAGATATTCCCAAACTTTGAGGTTTAGTTTCTTGGACGAAACTCTCTGAGGATGCTATGGTGGGTAAATCCACAGGCAGTCCCTTGTTTGAGAAATCGTAAGATGCAGTATCAGATTCATTATTGGACAGATGATGGTCTGGACTATGCGCCGTAAGCTCATGCATTCCATCTTCCGAGTCTTTTTTAATGAAATCCGAGTGCTGCTCCACTTCTTTTTTTGTTAGGCAATCAAGATCATTTTCAGATTCTGATTCAATCGTGTTCAGAGCATCCATGAAATTATCCAGTTCGCTTTCACTTTCATCCAGTTCACTCCTTCCTGAAATTGATGCCGGAGCATCCTCACCATCAAACACAGTATCCATTTGATCAACAGTCCTAAGGTTAATAGCTGCACTATTCAGTGCATCGATCTCACATTTTTGCAGAAGTATATCACGTGCATCATCTTCATCATTATACTGTTGACCCTTAGGCTCCACAATTTCTTCCTTTTCTTCCCAACTGACACAAGATGAGCAGCTGGGCTCAATTCTCTCTTGAAATGAACTATGCAGATAATTATCATCTACAGCCCTGCTGCGTTCATCCGAAAAAACTGAACCAATGCTATCATTATGTTGTAGCAATGGAGAAGAGGTTTTCTTAGAATCCTGCTCTTCAGATTGCTTGGAGGAAACTTGACAGAAAACAGATTCCATATAGCCTGATCCAGTTCTTGAATCTAAAGAATTTGAATATTCTCCAGGGTCAGATTTCAAGGCCCTATCAACTGTGGAAGCAGTATGAGACGGAGAAGTTCTCCCATTACCAATTGGAGAGGCAAACTGCATTCTGCAAAGTCAGATATCATAAACCTTTTATACTTTTTCCAAACTTAACATGGTAACAAATTGTTAACTCTGATATATGTAACATACCTGCCACTGCAACTGTATATTGATGTTCCTCGTGAAAGTTCCCCGTTCCTTAGAGATGATCTTTTCTTCTGTTCAGTTGTAACTTCATTTGTTAGACTTGGATTCAACAACCACGAGACAGAAGTAACAAAGGTTTGATGATTTTTAATTGTTCATTACATAAAAGATGAAGAAATAAGCATTTGAGGAGTCATTGCAATATGTGATCTTAACTGATAAGTAATGATTCATTCATATCAATTGAGCACTCCCAAATACAAATTGAACCATGATGAATATTTAGTTGAAAATGAGTGTGAAGCAAGCCAGTTGATTAACATGAAATTAAGGATACATCACCTAACAGTATAGAAATAACACTCACATACATCTATCATGGTGATTTAAATCCGTGTTTCTTCCTTGCGTAAATATGTACCTTGATTTTATGAGCCTTCTTATCTTTTTGAATTTTTTTGTTATTAATTTCATTGGAGCTAGTTGCTACTCTTTTGAAGAATGTAGGATCAGAGTATCTCTTTAAACACGATCCAGGACCGCCAGTATCAAATCTACAATGCAAAGCAGATCCACTCAGTAAATAGTAATCAATAGGATCAGGATTTAAACCCAACTTACTATCTGACTATACTTGTCATTTTTCCATAAGAAAGGGAACAAGGTTGACCATACCTGTCAAGCAAATGCAAACGAGGAGGATCACGGCATTCTTCATAGGAATCCATAATAAATTGTGGCAAGTCATTATATATGAAAAGATTTTGCTCATTCCGAATACGAGGATGCCACTCAGAACCTGCAAAGTAACTGTTATTTGTAAAGGATTTGAATGATTTGGAGAACTAATGTAGGAATAACAAATCTTGCATAAATTCAAGTAGATATTCAGTTGTACAAAACTTATCATGGAAAAGTGTTGAGATAAATGATGGATGGGAATAAACGATCTATACACATTATAAAGGTAGGAGCCTGCGAGGTAATACCCACTTGTCAAACCAGAGGGATTTCAACCAGGCTAAGCAACTATTACCTCAAAGCAATTAGTTTCAATGGCTTTGTTAATTTAAACTCTCACCTGAAGCACATCAAATCATATCTCTAAAAAGAGACATTTGTAGAAACTCGTTTTATTATCATTTAGATTAGGAAAAAAGAGACTCGAATAAAGTCAGCTTAATGACCCACTAAACCCTTGCATATCTAATAATTAATCTTAATTCATCAATGTATGGGGCTTCGTGAGCTTGGTTCAATTTATCTACTAGAATAGTATTATTTGAGGCAATGCTGCATTTATTGCCTTAACTGTATTTATCTGTCGTTTCTAGAGTAGTTTAATATAAGCCGGACCATTTTGAATTTTTAGTTTATATTCTATGAGTACTTACCTTGTTAGTTATAGGATTACAAGCATCTGTTAATCCGTATGTAATTTGACCAGTCTAATACATGAAATTTGAGATTATTTCCAAGCAACTTTGCTCTTTGGCAGAGAAGCAACTCTAACTAAATGTTTGTTAGAGTATAAAACTATTATTGGGCTTTCAACTATCAGCTTAAGCTTTTAGTTGAGTTGGTTCTTATCATGGTATCAGAGCCATCCTTATTCTCTAACGCATAATCTGCCAGAGCCTCTTTGAGTTTTCCGGTCGCCGGGCACCACTGCCGTCACACAACTCTAATACAATCTATACTCAACAATTCTATCATGGTTGGGCCTTCAACTATCAGCTTAAGCTTTTAGTTGAGTTGGTTCTTTACAATGTTAAATCATGACAACCAAATCATTCAAATTTATTTATCTGGGCTTCATTTTAGAGACTGTTGATTAATTGAACCTCACAGACTATCTTGCTTCTGAAAGTCTCATCTCTTTTTCCCCTATTCTTCTAAGTCTACAATCTTATCCCTTGTCTGTTTTCTATTCTTCTATTTCTTAAAAAACCACTCCTTTCTTAGTGGAACAGCTACCCGTTAGCTGAAGAAGCTGATCAATTGTTGCGAATTTTGCAATATGAAAGCAATAGTGAAGCAATAACTGGCTTCCTATGTACTGACTCCAAGTAACCAAAAATGCTGTCATCTCCACACAACAGTTCATGTTTTCTTAGTCACCCCCTGTTCAATTTTTCCATCTCCTTGTAGCCCTTATAAGTGCTATAAGTTTTCCATGAGGTTCTTTTTAGACTGAATCCATATACCAATTTCATTTTGTGTACACAATTCAATCTGAGAGGAACTACATTAAAAATTTGTTTTGTGCACATCCAATTTCATTACAGTTATCGTTCGATACAGATATCTAGCTCTATGATTTGCAGCAGGCTACTATCCCAATAATTTAAGTGTTTCTCCATCTAAATTTGTAAGCCTAAACATCTGAAAACAAAATATGATATGCATCAGCAGTTATTATGCGATACACAACAAATGTGGATCCACATTCAGTATCAAAACCTCATCCATTAGTGTCAACTTCATCGATGTTAATTGTACAGTAGCACAAGAATATGATTGCTGATCAATTTACTTATAAGATGAAAAAAAAAAAAAAAACTATTCTAATCTATTACTTTGATCATTCTATGTCGTCTGTACTCATCATTTAGATTTTAGATCATCTTTTTACATTTGTGGCAGCATCGTCACAGTAAACTACTCATTTAACACAGTTAAAAGAAAAAGATCATAACTCCTTTGAAGATTCAATAAGTGAGACAAAGAAGAATAAAAACCTCCAATTTTGTACTTCAGTACAGGGTAATCAAGATTATTTATTTATTGGACCCACATTTGCAAACCATTTCACAGAGACTAGCATTTATGTATAAAGAATGTCTGTATTGAAATAAATAGAAATATTTGAAAAAATAGAGTAAATTAAAGTTCAAGAGTCATACCAACAGTGTACGCAAAATGTATGTGGCTAGTCTGGGCTTGTATAGCCTTCTCAATAGGAGGAAGTGCAGCTTCAATATTTTGTACCCTAACCATCAATTTATGGCTTCTAGAAGCTGTAGTCATAACCTGCTCTTGTAAGCCATGGAAAACCTCCCCCGCAAATCTACAGAAAAAAGAACTGTCTCAGTTTTTGTAGTAATTGATGTGCAGAAAAGGATCAAAATAAAATAGTGGTAATGTTCCAGATAATAGGATGATGAACAAGACATAATTTCAAAAAAAATTGCCAAATGATCAGTGATAATACTGAACAATGGCTTGAATAGTTAGCGGGATCAACTGACGAGTATTAATCAGTTCATCAAAAATATTAGTAGCCAACAAACTGCCAAAAGAAAGACTAAGATACCATGGATTTCTCAGCTTCATTAGATTTATGAAAAGAGAGGAATAGCTCCCATATCTTAATTCTACCACTGGATCATAAAGATTACACAGCATTTTAGATAACACTAATAAGTGTCATGGATGCATTATTTGACAAACATTTGAGCATTAAATAGTTCTATCAATTCCATATATGATATCTGATAACTAAAGACTTCGAGCAAGGCGTTGGATATCTGTGGCTTGGCTAACACTCTAGGTAGATTCTCTTTTCCTGGTTAAGGAGGTCCATTTTACCTCCAGGAGGATTAATATTCACAGAAAACCGAACTTGACCTAGTTAACTTACCAATCAGTCAATCTTGCAGATAACAGTAATACAGCCTCCACATTTATCCATAGAACTCGTTTCAGGGTAAAATTCTAACAGGCATCGTATCAACCACATTCAGATCTAAGGTGCTGTACATAGAGAAACATTTCAGTGTGAGTAGACAAGCTCTCAACTGCCACTCAACCATAAGCTAAAATTGCCAATATTCATAGAGAACTCCATGTTATGCTTGACAGCATACCACTCCATTTCATAACACTCAAATGTCTCCAGAGTAGCTAAAACACTAATGGCCTTAACAACAGGTAGTGAATTATCCATCACCACAAATTTAACTCCTAGCAAAAGCCGGCAAGGCTATATGACATACTAGCTTAAAACCCAATTAACAACTACAAGGACCCAAGTAGGCATCATCCTAAAAGATCACAAAACCCATCTGCTGTGACGTCAATACCAAACTAAAACTGAATTAAAAATGCCCGGTGTCCACCATTATATCAAGAACCACAGCAGGTGTATAGAACATGCCAAGCAAAGAGCAATCAACTTTTAGGGCATGTACATGACGTACTCGTTTTAACATCGTATACAACACAGGTACCTCAAGTTCAGATCTTGGAAAAGTTTAAGGAAAGAAAAGTCAAATTATTAGTTGGGCAGTCAACCTCTGATTGAGAACTTCAATTTTCAAGGTCACAATTACCAAAAATCAACAACTAACATCCAAAGTGCAAAATGACTTAATAAGTAGACAAATTTTCCATCAGCTACATTTGACTACCAGCTACTTAGGAGTTGGGAGAACCCATTCGTGCAACAATTTAACTCTTCTCTGTAGCTCAGATGTAAACAACATTAAGCTCAAAATTGCTTAAGCTTCAGCCAGAAAAGTACACAAACATAGCTACTGCAAGCTTAGGGATTACAGAACCACACAAATAGGGTGCTTTCAACACAAATCAGAGCTCAATTCAGCTCAAATTTCTCATGATTCTCACTCAATTTGTGCATAAAAATAGAAACCCATTTCGGGATCAAAAGGTCTACTACAAACCCAGAAGCAGAAACTGATAAAATCTCAAAAAACAAGAATACCCAAGAAGCAAAAAAAGAGTTGACGTACTCAGCGAGGTCACCCAATTGACGCAAGATCCCGACGAGGCCAGCGACGGCGACGCCATCGAGCACCGCCTTGGGATCTTCTCGGTCGGCGTCAGTGTAGAGCTGAGGATGAGCCAGGCCGTACTGGTTCCTCACCTGGAATCTCACCAACGGCATGTCTCTTCTCTCTCTAAACTTTCTCTCTCTAAAGCGAACAACAACAACAATAACAGCAGAGCTATAAATGGAAGATGCAATTAATGAAGAGAATGGAGAGAGAGAGAGTAGGTGGGGGAGATTGGAGCAGCTTAACTACCCAGACTTGGACACTGTTTTTTTATATAAATTAAATGGTGATTTGGGATTTTGGTGTTGGTGAAGATTTTGGAAAGTGGAGTGTGTGAGAGAGAGAGAGAGACAGAGCATTCTTGCTTGCATTAGCATTTGCTTAGAGAAAATCAATGGCCGTACAGACTACTACTACTACACACAGAGAGAGTGTGTGGAGATGTGAAAGGACTGTAATGGCCCTCTGTTTTGGAGAGATTGACGTTGGTGTCCTGTGCTCTTTTCCTAGCTGAGGAAACGTGGGTGTCATAACTTCCTTCTTCAACTTTCAATTTCTAATTCTTTTATAAGAAAAAAGAGAGAAATATGTTCACTTCTTCTCCTTGAAGAAAGCAATTACAAATCTAGCTACTTGCATAGTTAATAGTTGCATGGTAAATGAAGAAACAAATATTTCACATGTATTGTAATAACATCCTCTAACCGTCTTAGAATCTGTGTTTAAAGCTAAAAGCGAAATTAATTTGCATAGTAAGATCTCAAGATCGATCTTCACTTAACACATTTTTTATGGTGGTGGTGTAAGAGACCATTTTAATACGGTAAGGTGCCAAAAGCCCTAGATAAGAGGTAGAGCTTGCAAAAAGTAAGGTCGGGTCGGGTTCATGTTGAAAACACCCTAACCCTAACCTGACCTATAGAGTCTTCGGGTAGACCGGTTTAGGGTCAAACAACGGGTTATAGGCTCAAAATAGCGGGTTTACCCGACCCAATTTTTTTCTTTTTAAAGGGTTGAAAAAATCAAACTCGAACCCAATATTTTTAAGGTCGGATTGCGGGTACCCACAAATACGAGTTCATTTTGTCGGCCCTAGTTAGAGGGCTGAGACTTAGTCTCTCCCTTGAACACTAGGACCTTTTAATTAGGGATCTAAGTTGTTGCAAGAAAGAATTTCGGCATCTTTCTATCTCAAGAAAAAAAACAAAAAACGATGACTACCATGTACTTGTCATGTTTTGCAATGTATATTCTTGATTTTTTTTGGGGGTTATATGTACTTTTGGTACCCAAACTTATGCGTGAAACTAAATCTAGTACCCAATTTTTTATTTTACTAGA
>JAYMTK010003950.1:0-11672 GCA_036897405.1 Pelargonium myrrhifolium | reverse complement strand
AAAAAGGCTAGTCAGATGTTCTCAGGCATGTGCCTTCAGAATTGGACAGATGGTGCGGTGGAACAAGACGGGGGAACGTGCCGTGACCACTCGACACTAAGGGAAACTATGTTTCTTAGGTCATATCCGAGACGTTTCGATGGACGCGATTCCAAGGTGGGCTCGACTGGTTTGGACAAGTCGCCTTATGGAGAGGTATGAAAATCTTCGAATCGGGGCGCATGAGAGGTTTCAGATCAGAGTCTTGCGGCAAAGCAAACTGAGGCTCTGGTGTTTCGGGGCGGAATCTGGCCCAGCTGTGGGCGTGGGCAGCTCCCCCGAGGGTCGTGAAAGCATTCAAGGTGGTCAAGACTCGAAAGGTGGTTGCAAAATTAGATTGACAAATCTCGGGTTGGATTACCCGAGAGGGAGTGATTTGTTACGACTGATATAAGATTTTGGGGTCAGATTTGATTGGCTTCATCTCAGAAGGTATCATACATAACCATTCGTTCAGAGATGAATGCTTACTTAGTATGAGTCAAGTTTTAGGAGGGACGTTGCTCGTCCAACAACACAGGTCTGTGGTGACAATACTTGTGTTAGACTTATCGAGACCAAAAATAGTTAGGATTTCCTGTATTTACATTCAATCTTGTACCCAAATTGTTACTCCATTAATGAAGTGGTGCTTTTGCACCTTTTGACTAAAAAAAAAAGAAATAATAATAATAGAGAAAAAAGAATCTCAACCAATAAATCATGGCCAATGAGGTGATGCCACGTCTTAATTAACACCCATACTCGCACCAACGGATCCATATTTTTTTTGTGTCTTGGTTGAGATTCTCAGCCGATTAATATGGCTGAAAAAAAAATAAGTCTCATCTTTATACGGATCAAACCGTCGTCTTTCCACGTTCAGAAACCCTAACCGTTGTCTAAAATATTCTGGACTGTCACTCACTAAACAGCTACACTGCCTGATATTCTCCACTGACTTCCACACACTCCACCGTTTCCTCGCAAAGCTCATACACAAATGTCCCACTGAACTTGAAACCCTAACTTCCGATTTCATTCCCTTCAACACCGAAATGGCTTCTTCGCTCTTCTCAGCATACTCTGCCTCGCTTGCTTCTCCTCGCTCCTCTCCGCGCTCCTTCTTCTTCAACAACGACTCGCCGTCTCGAATTCCTGCTCGCTCCACAATCGTAAGTTTCTTTCATCCAGTCTTAATTTGTTTGATTCAGTTGTGTTTTTTCTGTCATTAGGTTTTTACTTCTCCAAATTTTAGAAATATATGTTTAAGCAAGTATGTTGTGTGCATGTCTGTTGATTGGTGTTGATAATTCTTGTATTGTTTGGTAGAGGTGTAATTTGGTGGAGCCGTTGAGGTCTGATAATGGAAGGCCATTGGCTCCTGTTCTAAGAAGTGACCAAATGGTTCCAAACTTTTTGGCTTCCAAAACGTATTTAGACAATGCTTTTAACAAGAATGATACCAGGCTCCGAATCTTTTCAGGCACGGCCAATCCAGCACTTTCTCAGGTAAGCTTTCACTTTCTCAGGTCCCTTTGTTGAACATTGGACATGTTAGTATTGTTAAGTATAATTTTGTCATGGGTACAATCATGATGGCCTAATCGATGGAAGAAGATTGTTCAAGAATCTTATTAAATTGTTGTATAATTCCAAACCATGAGAGAGAGTAATAAGTTTTGGTGCCACAGTTTAAGTCCACACTTCATGGACTTGAGTGGAAACGAGTAATTAATTGAAAAAAGATCCAGCGCCAGCTGGTCAATTCCTTTGTATGGGTCAAAATTAATGTTGATGGATCGGCAAAAGAAAAGTCGGGTCTAGATGGAATTGGTGCGAGGTTAAGGAATATTGAGGATGATATGGTTTGTGTTTTCTCAGAAAATAATGGGCATGTTGATTTGAATTTTGCTGAGTTGAGAGCCATCTTGTATTATTTGGCTTTAGAGTAACAGGAGTCTCAGCCAAAATTGTAATGGCTGAGACTCAGCCACTAACAAAAATACTAATAAATGTGCACAGTAATTACTTTTACTCCACTCCCTTTGATTACTTTATATTTTACTTTCAAGGTTTTTACTCTATAGCTATATTTTGTATCTTTTACTCCTCTCTGACTTCATCTTTCTTTCTGCTCATCAGTTCTCTTTCATCATCCTTTTGCCATACTCTCTTGCAATTATACACTCTTTCTTGCCCAACTTTTTTTTTTTCAGTTTTGATTTTGAAAGAAAGTCTGAGTTTATTTATTTTGTTATTGATTTGATTTTGAGGTTGTTCATCAATTTTTGTTTTCATTATAAATTAAGTAAAAATGTTGAATATTTGGTGATTTTAGTTTCAATAAAAAGTTAAAGTTTTGGTGACTGAGATTCTTGTGAATGCGGTAACTGTTGGACAGTAAATAGATGGTTAAATTATGAAAGGTTGTGATTAAAACAATAAATCCAATGGCTTAAAATGCATTGGCTGAGACTAAGCCAATAAAGCATTGGCTTAGAATCTTTTTCCTCTTTGGCTTTATGGCAAGAAGGAAGATATGGTAAATTGGTAATGGAAAGTGTGTTAAAGGTGGTGGTTTTCTTGGGTCAATAAGTCTTCTCAAGTATCATAGAAGTATTGCGACTGTTTTAATAAGATTAGGAATTTAGGAGCGGAAATTTGTGGACTGTAAGTGGTCTGGACTTGAAAGGGAAGCTAATTCTATGGCTGCTCTTCTAAAAAAAAAATGTCTTGAGGCCACACAGATTAGTTTCATGGTTATAATTCTTAGGAAGGTTTGGGGTCTGAGTCTCTTAGAGCGGAGGGTGTGAAAATATTCTAAAATAACTGGGTTTTGTTCTGCATTAATTATGTTTCCAGCATGCTAAAATTTTATGTTCGCTAATGTAGCTTTATTAAGGGGTTTTTTTTTTTGTGACATTATTTTAGATCCAAATCTTAGTTGTTCTTGGTCTCTGTTTCGACGAATACAAAGAAACTTTAGGGGAAATTTTTGAAAAAAAAGATGAGAGGGTCCTTTTTGGTTCTAGGATATCAATGGTGAGTGTTTAACAAATAAATAGATGAAGGCTTTTCCTGTCACCAAGCTTTTAGAGTGATTTGTTGCTCCACTGATCATATCTTTGGAGTAGGGGACTTCTAATTCTTCATAATAGCAACTTCAGAAATTTTCTTCCTAAAGATAGCATCTTGAGTTTAATTAAGTTTTCCAGGACTGAACCATGCTAGGACTAGTTAATGTTGATTCCTTGAGTTGAATTAATCCTTTTTCAGTTGACATGAGAGACTATCATATGGCAAGTTTCATGTATGCATCTTCTTGATTTGAGCGTTTTAATTTTCTTTTCTCATTTGGCAATCCTTTCTCTTTGAAATTCCCCTGCACCAGTCACCATCTTTTAATATGTTTAGTGGTTTCAGTCTCCTTGTATTCGTGCAAGGTGAAAATAATAATATTGCTTTCATGTTTCATTTAAGACAATCACATATTTTTTTGCTGATGAGCTTCTATGTATTTTTGTGTTAATTTATGTATTTACATCTTTATTGTTATATTTTTTTTATACCAAATAGGAAATTGCATGCTACATGGGTTTGGAGCTTGGAAAAATTAAGATAAAGCGTTTCGCTGATGGTGAGATTTATGTTCAACTACAAGAGAGTGTTAGAGGGTGTGATGTATATCTTGTGCAACCTACATGTCCGCCCGCCAATGAGAATCTTATGGAGCTACTGATTATGATTGATGCTTGTCGAAGAGCATCAGCCAAAAACATCACTGCAGTAATTCCATATTTTGGATATGCAAGGGCTGATCGAAAGGTAAACACCATCTTGAAAGTCGAGGATTTGAGAATTTAGTTCCAACTCATTTTGGGCTAACCTAGGATTCAGCATCAGAACATATTTGTGCATTGTTGATGTTCGATTTCAACTCATGTATGATGATGTATCTATCTAACTTGATAAATAAACATCTTATTTCTTTTCTCAGAAAAGGCATGGAGAACGGTATTATTCTTTCCAATCTAATGTTTTTCATATTGTTCTGAATTGTTAATTTTTTGCTAGGTACATATGTTATAACTTTCGATATAAGATTGTTATTTGTACCTAGGCCTTTGGGATCAACTTAGTTGGTAGGTTCTTCTTAATGTGTTGTTTCACATATAACTTTTACAGGAAATGATAGAATTTAAGGATTGTAAATGCAAAAATCAGTGAAAGTTAGTCATATGGGTTATATATACCTTCAGTCATTAAGGTGATGTGCAAAATTATCTAATCATTACCTCCATGCACTGCTATTACAGACTCAAGGACGTGAATCCATTGCAGCCAAACTTGTAGCAAATTTGATTACAGAAGCTGGTGCAAACCGTGTTCTTGCATGTGATCTTCATTCTGGGCAGTCCATGGGTTATTTTGATATTCCAGTTGATCATGTATACGGTCAGGTGATATACCTTATTCTCTCTTAATACCTTCATGGAATAGGGAGACATGATTTTTGGAATGTGACATGCATGTAATGCATCTGACAGATTGCCAAATAAGTTGTATAAGTCCATGGCTTAGGTAACACAGACACTTGAAAAATGTAGCGTGTTTTGTGGGACACTGTGACAGACACACACTCGAGGAACTTTTGTTCTATATTATTATTTTTGAAATAAAATATAAATGCAATAAAAATGATGAATGCTTAATTTTAAATAACATTCAGAGACGTACTTGGATGTCACTTGTGTAAAGACTAGTGATCTATTCCTTTTTAACATGTTTGTTGTTTTGTCTAATTTTGATAGAATTGGAAACTATGATTTACCGCATACATAGTATGTAAATTTATATTAACAAATGATGTGTCCCAATGCATCATATCCTAGTTTTATTTATTTGTTTATTTATAAATGGCGAATCTCGTGTTGTGTGTTATTAGAATCCATGCTTCTTAGTCCATGGCTTGATTGTTTTGTGGATTGTTAAATGACAAATTTGTTTCTTTTTGCACTGCCAGCCTGTGATACTTGATTACCTTGCCAGCAAGACTATATGTTCTGATGATTTGGTAGTGGTCTCGCCAGATGTTGGTGGTGTTGCTAGAGCACGTGCTTTTGCTAAAAAGTTATCTGATGCACCTCTAGCTATTGTAGACAAGCGGCGCCATGGACACAATGTTGCTGAGGTGAGAATCACACAATTTTACTTGATGAAGGTCACATCAAGGCAGTGTTTAGATTAAAATTTTAGGAATGAGATTGAGAATCAAGAACAGGAATGAGAATGAGATTCATGTTCTAGAGTCACTCTCATGACTTAAAAATCATAATTAAAACATGAAATGAGAATCATTTCTATTCCGATTCTTGAACATAAATTATAATTCAAACGCTACCTATCTATTTTTCCTTTGTGTTCACATCATTTTTGTAAATATCTAGTGGAATCATTGCTATAATTTCAACATTTTCATTGAAACTATATAATATACGTTAGTTTGGATGATAGCAACTGTTGAAAATTTTCAAGGAGTTGAGTTCAAATCTTAAAACTTGCATATTAACAGTTTCCATGAAACTCTGGGTGATAAGAAACATGTAGTATGTCATAGTAATTCTTCTGGCGCTGCTCTCACGTAATGTGATTCATGTGTATCAGAGTTGTCTGTCACCATTATCTTTGAATTTGAAAACTCAAAAACTGAAGTACTGAACCAATGGGTATTTTATATGGTGTTTAAGCTGTTTTGGTTTCAATGGGAACTCGCCCTTATTATGAAGGGTATCAAGGGATTTATTAACTTGTCAATGTATATTTATATCTGTTTCATTTTCTCTTTGGTTGATTACGTTATTTCTACTATATTTGTAAAGCATAGTTTATAACCCAACTTTCGATAATACTAGATATCATGGCAGCTGTAATCTGATCAAAGTTATGAACAAGTTTTTTATTTTGGATGTAATATAAATTTATATATTTCTCAATTTGTCATTGGCTCATTGCTAACACTCGTGTGACGTGCAATTTGTGCTTAGAGAAGTCCCATAAAACGTAGACAAGAGGTCCTTTTGTATACTTCCCTATTTGAGCCAGAATATCTTTATGAATTATGAATGAACACGTCTCAAACTCCATGACAGTATTCACTGGAAGACAAACTTGGATTTCATTGACCACCCTTTCTTGGGTAAGAATCAATAGGTTCCTTTTCAGTATGGATTCATCCTCGTGAACGCAGTATACAACTCTCCGTTTTACTGAATCTCCAAGTGTGCGATTTATGCTAAACAACTATTCAACTTCAAGTTTAGATATTTATATTTGTTTCTCTTTGTTGCTCAACAGAAATAATATCTTTGATCAAATCGCTTATCCCTGCTGTCAGTTTCACATATAATTATAAACAATAAATAATACATCTAAAGGAGCTTTCTATAGTTCCCATGTATCCTTCTCTTGTATAATTTTCTTGTAATTAAATAAAGATCTTTGGATCAATTAGATCGTAGTATGTTAATCATAAATGTACTTGTATATCAGCATTGCCGCCATTGCGTTTCTAAACAAAACAATGTATAGGCAGTATTTGGCATTCAGTTCTACCTACCAGTAAGGCAGTGACGAGTTAAGACAATGGTGAACCTTTGCATTGTTTCTATATATAACTTATTGAGATTACTGTGACAGATTAGTTTGAAGAAATTCAGTTCTGGGTGGAACGGTTTGCTAAACAGCCCCCATTCCCACCCCCTATTTGTACGAGTGTCATATCATGAGCAAACTGATAATTCTTACTCCCAAGATTTAACTTGCTTTTGCTACATATATTTTCTAATGTGAATAACTCAAAAGAATTCACATACAGCTTTTATTTCAGATTGGACACAGTATTACTTTTCATTTATGAATTTTTCTTTTTATAATATCAACATCTGCTTCCCTATCTTAATATATGTTTCAAATGTCATCTTACAGGTGATGAATTTGATAGGTGATGTAAAGGGGAAAGTAGCAGTCATGGTGGATGACATGATTGATACTGCTGGTAGTTATTTTCTCATTTTATTTATCACTTAGATTTTCTGAAGTGATTTTAATTAATAATAAACTATTATCTATGATGCACAAACACTCTCAACTTCTCAACTTATCAGTGTCCGACACCCTATAGAAGGTTAATGAGCATGGTAAAAGAATGTTTATAAATCATTTGCGCTAATAGCATATATACTACTGTTGTTGATTTGTTTGGTATAAATCGTTTGCGCTGATAGCAAATATATTGTTGTTGTTGGATATAAATCATATGCACTATCTAATGGCAAATATGTTGTTTAATAGAAGAAACTGAAGTTCTCTAATGTAAGACAATGATTTTTCCTTCTTGCTCCCTGTTTTTTGAATTAAGGGGCATTCCACTTAATTTGGTTATATGAGAGACTCATGAAGAAAAACCTAATGTTTAATGTATCTAATAAATCCTGAAAGTGTTGGTGTTGGCCGTGCACTGAATGCTTAACACTTCAAAAGTCCAACACACTACATGAGACAATGAGGGATAGTTGTCCTAGTATTGAAGTCCCTATGTTTTCCAAAAGTTTATTTCGTATCTCACAGTTTTGGCATGAGTACTCGAATGTGTACAGGCTTAGAACAGAGCTAGGGACAGCCTAATAATAAATAATTAAATGATCATCTGCTTCCCCACTACATTTCGTAGGATCACAACAAATGTTCCATCCCTTGAACTACAACACATACCCAGTAAAGGAGCAGCGACATTTACATTTCTTCTTCTCTCTCTGCTTGCTTTTGGATTCTCTTGGGGGTGTTGCTAGAATATATTTTGGCCCTGATAAAAAAGTGTTTGCAGATGTTTCCAGTACAATTATATCTGACCAGAATTATATCCTGCACTTGTTTGTTATATTGTTATTAAAGATAGTACCAAATAACCACTCCTGCTCCACCCCCACCCACCAACATATACGTTCACATTAGCAAGGTCCAGTCTTCTTATAGGACATATGTATCCCCTCATTTCTCACTACTTGTCCCCTATATGAAAAATGGATATCCTGTTTTAATTGGCTACTTTCCCTTTTGATAAGAGAATTATGCTGAAATTTCCAATAATGCTCTTTACATAAGTTTATATCCACTTTAATGTGTCATAACTATAGTATGCAGCAAATTCAAGTGCTAAAAAAATAATCCCTTATATTTGCAGATAGTCAAATAGGATAGTTATTTTGGGATGGAGAAAGTAATTAAGTGATACCTTCTTAGATAGAATTGTGAGGTTCCCACAACCTAATCTGTAATTTTTTCAGCTACAAGATGATGGCATCTTTCATAATATTTCTGGTTATTGTAAATTGATATATGTATATATATGACATTGATCATGATCATTCACATGCTGGTGGTGACAGGAACTATAACCAAAGGTGCAGCTCTTTTACATCAGGAAGGGGCTAGGGAAGTCTACGCATGCACTACACACGCCGTTTTTAGGTATCTGGATTATTCTGAATCTTGCTTTCTGGTTCATCTCTTATGGCATACTTTGAGGGGGGGGAAGCAATAGGCTGCAACTTTTGGATTAAAGTATATACTTGCACAATGTTGCTAGAAAATGATCATTAATCCTTACTAAATAGTAGCAGTGCACTATTCTGAACAATCAGATTAAGAAGATACATGGAAAGGATAGGCTTCCTTTATGTTACTCGAGTTATTATGAACAGTTTTGAAGCACAGGACAACCACAAGTTACATTGTAATTGAGCTGATTTCAATGTTTGAAATCATCATGTTTGTCCTGTCTTGAAGTACTAAATTTGTTGTTAGAAACTAGTAGCTGTAGGTACTAATGCAATGATGATGGGTAATTTATGGTTGGCAATGTAGTGTTTATGATGATCTCCTTTTGGTTAGCATTTGGATTGATTTGATGGGACTGGGGATATTGTTCCTCCCTTCTTTTTTTGTCTATTTACTAGCATGTTTATAGGGACATTTTTAACCATTTGGAAATTGGAATCCTATCCCCCTTTTATTTGAGGGGAATGAAATTATTCTAATGTGAGAATGAAACTGAAGATAGGAGAGCTTGGTCTTAATTTACAAAAACGATAATAATAGGTGATTATTATTCTTCATTTCCCTTCTCTTAAAAATTAGTTTAAATGCAACCGTGTTATTACAATTCTGCCATTTGCCCTAAGTTACCGGATAAAATTTAAAGCATATCAAAGGCTGGACTGCTGGAGGAAGTATCGTTGTTGCTTTTTTTATCTTTCGCTTCATACTTGGTTAAATGCTCAAAGTATGGGATGTTTTATTCATCTTAAGTTTTTGTACACTGTAACTATGGTTGACAATTTGGGTCATGACCCGTGACCCGAGACACGACAAAAATGACACGAATTTAAGCGGGTTTGGGTTTTAACTCAATTGTGTTCATGTCGACTAACCTAACCTTTGTAGTTAGTAGCGTCATGTTCGTATCAAACCAGCTTGGCCTGCCTAACCCGTTTAATTAAACAACTTGTGTATCCCATTTAATTCAATGGGTCATTTAACCCATTTAGTGACCCATTCAAGGATATAGTGGTAATTTTATGAACATGTCGTGTAAATAAGGGCTCATAAATTAAATAGGTCAAATATGTTTGTTCGGGTTGGGTCAATTCAAATCTATCTGTTTAGATGTGTCAGGTCCTATTGTGTAATTTTTAATTTAAATGCATTGAGCATGTTGTGTCGTGTCAACCCGCTAACAAGTGGGCCGTGGTTTTGCAACTGAACCTGTTTAATAATTGGGTCGTGTTCCGGTGGACCCATTTAACATAACTCTAAACTTTTGACGCGAACATGATCCTGAACTTGAATTGCCACCCCTAACTGTAACAAAGATTTCTTGATAATAGTTCATTGTGGCTGCTTCTTCCTTTGTTCATTGATCAAGACTTATTTGTTTTAACCATTTATTTTATTTTTTGAAATGATGGAAATCTGTCATCTATGGGGTCCCGCCACCCCTAACTGTAAGTCTTTAACATAGGTTTTTTGATAGTTCATTGTGGCTGCTTCTTCCTTTGTTTATTGATCAAGACTTATTTGTTTTAACCATTTTTTATTTTTTTTTTTGAAATGATGGAAATCTGTCATTTATTGGGGTCCCAGCATAGTTGTTAACTAAGATTCACGGTAACGATTATCATATAGGCTAATTTTTAGATAAGAACAATGTTTTAGTTTTGTACTATAATTTCTCTTTTAATGTATCACAGCCCTCCGGCGATAGAAAGATTGTCAAGCGGTCTTTTTCAAGAAGTGATCATAACAAATACTATTCCAGTGTCAGAAAAGAACTACTTTCCCCAGCTGACAGTCCTGTCTGTTGCAAACCTTCTGGGCGAGACAATATGGCGTGTTCACGATGACTGTTCTGTGAGTAGCATCTTTTAGTAAAATTGGATTAATAAGATTCCTGACGAAACTATTTCATTTGATTATAATCTGAACTCAGAATTAGGTCATTGCGACTCCATTTCCACATTCTACTGGAAAAATGGGGTCACAGGCCTCTGCTAGTAGTAGATAATAATTTTTTTTGAAGAAAATAAAGCAAAAGATAGAATACCGGCTAAAAAAAAAACTTAAATCAGGGCTGATGCTCATCCTATTCTTTGATATGTCACGATCATATATATATTAATCAGTTTTACATTTGTGAATGAGATAATCTTGTTCATCTTAGTTTTGGGAATGAAGTTAATCTTTCGAGTTTTATCGTGCACCTTGGAGATGGTTATGCAGAAGTGTATTCATTGGTTGTATCCTCTTGTGCTTTTGTTGTCCAGGGTGGCTTCGAACCCTTTTCCAGCTTGGGCATTGACTGATCAACGAGTCTGAGAGCTGCTACAAAACTGACGATTATAGTTTCTATAGCAATTCAAAATTTTCAAAAGTTGAGTCTTTGCTGATGTGAAAGTTCTTTTGTCAAATAGCTTGTGTAGAGCTCTTATGTAGATGTTGATGAATTTTGTTTCTATTCTTTTTATAGCAGCATTATGGACAACGAATATTATAGAATGAAGTGTGTATCTATCTAATGGTGAATTGATTACTATAATGATCATTTTTCGTGTGGGCAAAATGTAGTGTGTATCTGATGGTGAATTGCTTACCATAATATTTGTCTGTGCGCGGAAGGCATCTATTATTACTGTATAGTCACTGCATTAGCTTGTTTTTGTTAATTCTTTTGAAACTATATTATTCAGATTAAATTTTTGTTACAGCAGAAAACTCATCTTGTTACTCTAATCGACCCAAATAATATTACATGATATAACATCGGGTTAATTACACACGACACTCATGTATTTATTATACACGATTTGCATGTGACTACTCTTAGGTTTTATTTTAACTTTTGACTACCCTGTATTATGTCGGGGACCTCTTCATTATAGAATATTTCATTTTTTAACGGAATATTCCGCTTTTTGATCATGTGTCGTGAACATGAGCTCAAATTTTTTTTTTTTGAAAACGACCATTTTGCCCTTCTTCAAAATTTAAAAACACTTGAAGTTTTCGACAAGGGTTTGAATTTTCCCGCAAGTTCC
>JAYMTK010003949.1:0-11675 GCA_036897405.1 Pelargonium myrrhifolium | reverse complement strand
CAATTGGATTTGACTCAGATCTGATCCAATCTTGAGTACAAACCAATGCTTCAACAGTTGAGGTAAGCAAACAACTTTCGTAGTCATTTAGCACCCTACCACCAATGCTAAATGTTGATTCTGAACTCACTGTTGAAATGGGAATGGCTAACAGATCTCTAGTCATTCTAGAGACAATAGGGAACCTAGCAGAATGGTTCTTCCACCAAACCAATATGTTGAAACCAGTTTCATAGTTTCCAAGTCCTCTTTCAAATATTTCTCAAGCTCAAATTTAAAGTGAATCAATAACTTAAATCAACGTGCAAGACAGTTTAGGCTCGGATTTAACATAACAGTAACTCAAATTTCAAAAACCCCCAAAATCAACCCCAAAATCATAATTTCAAGTGAATCAATAACTCAAATCAACATGCAAGACAATTCAGGCTCAGATTTAACATAACAATAACTCAAATTTCAAAACCCCCCAAAATCAACCCCTAAATCATAATTTCAAGTGAATCAATAACTCAAATCAACATGCAAGACAATTTAGGCTCGGATTTAACATAACAGTAACTCAAATTTCAAAAACCCCCAAAATCAACCTCCCAAATCATAATTTCAAGTGAATAAATAACTCAAATCAACATGCAAGACTAAATCAAACACTCAAATAAACATGCAATGGAGTACATAAACTCAGAAACCCTAAAATGACAAAATCAACCCCAAAATCTCGTTGTTTTAAGTGAATCAAACAACTAAATCAGAAACTCGGAAACCCTAAAACATAAATTTTGAAGAAAAAAAAACAAGAGAATAGGTCAGACGTGCACTTACATCGCCGACGACATCAGAACCACTGCTCTGAGACGACTCGGACATCCTCAAACTCGAAGAGGAGGAGAAATATGTAAAAACGAATAGAAAAAGAAAGGAGTTGGAGATTGAAGATCACATACAGAAGCTCAAAGCTTTATAGTACCATGACATGAGAATAATGAAGCCTCCATTAAACGCTACTCCTCCATTAATCGAGCTTGGAGAAGTGGAAAGGATGGAAGAAGACAAATCATAAAGTGTAAAAGTGGAGAAGATCAGAAGATTGAACGGTGGAAGTGGGAGAGAATGAGATATCTGAGAAGTAATGAGAGAGATGAGTGAAATTAGGGGGTGGGTTAGGTTAAAGATGGTATATATACTAGGGTCCTTAGGGTTAGTGAAGTCCAGGCGGGCAGGTTAACCCGCTCACACATAAACCAAATCCGTGGACCACCCATAAGTTAGACGAGTGGGTACAGATTGATCCGCTCGCCTCTTCGGATTAGTACGGGTGGTCTGTGGCGGTGCGGGTAGTGGGCGGGTTTGGCGGGTCACGGGTTGAACAGATTTTTCTTGCACCCCTAATGAATTTGACCCTCAAAAAGGTCTACTTCTCACAAGAGATGGGTTGCTCATGTGAGAATTACTGTAAATACCCCTCAAATAGTGATGCCATTTTACCTATCTATCTATCCCTCCCTCTCAACTCTCTTTCTCTGTGTTAACTACTGTCAACCACCATCATCAAGGCAACCATTCGTTCACCCACCATCATCAATATTTTGCAGAAGGCAAGTTAAATATAAAGACAATGAGAGATAGTGAGAATTTGCAGTTGGAAGAGAAGAAAAAACATAGAAGTTGTTGCAGACTTAGGGAATTCAGTGAGAGAGATTACATCCAAGGTACTTGATTCTGACTTTCAGTTTTGTTTATTGTTTAAGTTAGATTGAATTTTGTTCAGTTTTTCAAAGAATAACCATTGTATGATAAACCGGGAACATATATGGGTTAACGTATGATTTAATTTCATCACAAATATGTGTCTGGGCAGTGTACCCTTTAAATGTAAGGTATACCGTCAGAAGGTAAACCCACATGTATATGGGTTTACCTCCTATAGTTACATCATTATCTATGTCTAGGCGGTGGACCCTTTAAATGTGACGTATACCGTCAGACGATAAACCCACATGTATATGTAGGTTTACCTCTTGGTTTGTTACAAGTGTAAACGATAGACCTAAGTCATATGGGTTTACCTCTTATGTTTTGGATGTAGACGGTATACCTTATTGTTTGTTGTGTCGACTAAATAGTTACATTTTACATGTTATGCTAATATGAAAATATAATAAATAACTTATTATTTTTTTTAATTTCTTTCTTCTTCTTTTTTTTAAATTAATGGTGTTTTGATCATTTCATATTAATACTCCTCATTTTAGACAACTTTATCAAACAGTAAAATTATTTTTCAAACTCTTTCCAAACATTAGTTTACCAAACAAAACTTTTAGGCTACGTTTGGTACGCAGGAAAGGAATGGAATGGAATGCTCATTCCAGCATTTTTATTCCTTTCTTGTGTTTGGTACAAACATGAAAAGAGGAAAGCTCATTCTCAAAAGAAAGCTCATTACCAGAGGAAAGCTCATTCTAGCTTTTCCTTTGAATTCATTCCCTATCTCAACCTAGCTTATCATAGAATGAAACTATTGAAACTAAATTAATGAAACATTATATATTTTTATTATATCTTATAATTTGAAAATTTTATTACGTCATATGTTACATAAAATATAAAATATATTCATTTATCAAATGACACAATTTTATATTAACAATTTTCAACACTAAAATTAAAAAAGTATAATTTCATAACAATACTTTAATCATAATATATAAATTTACTAAATTATTTCATTATGTTAGTAATTAACTAAAATCAATTAAAATTACATTAATATAAAATAAAAATTAAACTTTTAAATTATCGACATCTAAAATTCAAAACAATGGCAAAAAAACGATTAAAAAATATTAGACTAAAATAATATAAATATAAATTTTACGTTTAAATCAAGTTTTAAAAGTGATAACAATACATAAGGAATAACCAGGGATGTTTATGAGCTGGTTACCCGCCCGTTTATGGAAGTAGATAACCCAACACACTCATTGCGAGTAGGGGTTTTGCACTCTATGAACTATTAATTAGTTATGTATTTTTCAACGGTTTGTGAATTAAGAGTTACGTACAGGTTGGCGGGTTATCGATTTTTTCTGAACAACCCCTACGAATAACATTTTTTTAATAAATAATGTTGTTAAGTCAAAACATTATTAATTTTTAAATCTTCTAATAATTTGTGATAACTATATTAAAAGTATTTTGCCAAAAAAATAACGATGTATATTTTAATTTTGATATAAAAATAATCAAACGAGACATTATTATTATGAGTTTTCAACCTGGAATGAAAATTTATTCCGAATTTTTACCAAACACTTTGCATGGAATGATCATTCAGGCTGGAATACTCATTCCATTCCGTTCCGTTACAGTGTACCAAAAGTAGCCTTATTCTTTATAGACATTTAACTCCTCTATACACATTTCACTTCCATAGACAATGAAGTAGACAACTCAAACAAGTTCGTATTCTCTCTAATTTTGGGAAAGATTTATCTGACCTCTTTCTCCTTTTGATATTGCCTTAAGTCATAGTTTTTGAGTTTGTTATATTTTAGGTCGAGTTTTAGTGGAATGTTGTTCCCTTAGTGGTGCGGTTCTACGTTATTGGACTGGACAGGGGTGTATCATTGGTTCCAACACTTGCCTCCTGCTGTTGTTGATTGGTTTTTCTTGCTCAATATTAGGAAGAAGAATAATAATAATAAGATGGGTCATTGAAACTTGAATTTCTTCTCTGAATATGAAGACTGTTCCTGAGTGGTTAAGGTAGTGAAATAATAAAAACAGAACAATCAGAGTCATATATAAGGCAAGATCAGCGAGCAAGATAAACATGTAAACAAAGGGAGAGAAAGTACATCAGCAAGCTGAGCTCGTTTTTCATTTATACAGTTTATTATAATAATAATGATAAAAATATCGACTGGCCCGCAGTTTAGCCCGTACTTTTGCGGATGTTTTGGCCCGGCCCGTTTATGCCCGCTTCAAATGCGGGCTATTTTGGTTCGGCCTGTTTAAGCCCGCAACCCGCATTGCCAGGTCTAGGTTTTTCTGGGTCTAACCACTGGTTGAGCTTATCCGATATCATTTTTCCAAATGCTTGTTCGCATTCTCAAGTCCTTTGACAATTGTTCTTACGAGAATTTTGAAGAATATAGACACATGCCTGCTGATTTTGATATAAAATAGCTAAAAGTAATTATTAGAATTGTTGACAACTAGTTTTGTCTCGTACGTTGCACGAATTATGATTTATTTACTATACACAAATCGCTAATACCGTTCAATTGCAATTAAAACAGTATAAAACATTATATATATAATTTTGATTAAACTTTCCTTATTTTAACAATTTAAATTTAGAAATGTGTTGTTTTATAATTATGAAAAAGTTTGGGCCAAAATTAAAGATTTGATGATGTGGCGCTTTAATACGCATTATAAACATCTTTTTTGATCCCACTTTTATAGTATGTATAGATTGTACTACCTTGACGTTTTTAGTTGTTGCATTCCTAAGATGGCTTCTGCTTTTTCATGTTCTATTCCTCGGTAGTTATCATGAAAGCCCAAGAATTTTCCGACCACATGGGCACTGTGAATGCAAGTGAAGTTATTTATAGACACTACAAGACTTCTATCTTTGCAGAGATATTATTTCCTTGCCTCAAAGGTTACACAACCACCATCAATACTATACTCTGAGAGTAGAGTAGGCACAACACAAGCCAGTTGAAGGAAAAATACCATACAACTGTCTCACAGGGAAAGAACCTAACCAACCTTCCATTTTGATTACTAAAATAGGCATTCTTTGCCTGAGCTTTTGATTAATTCTGCCAACAAAAATTCAGTAATGCAATGGTTCAATCAAGCAATTAAATGTACAAAATATGTAATAAACCATCTTGACTCTGCATGATCTAGTACAGGGATTCAAGCAACAACATAAAATGCTAAAATAAGGCACCAAAACTTTTGGACTGGAAAAATAAATGGCATTCACAGATAAATTCTTTATAGATCGCGCACTGGGTGCAGAAGCAGAGATGGGGAGAGCAATCAGAAGCTTTATTGCAAGAACAGTGTGCACTATTGAGGTGGTATGCAAGTGCGACTGAAGAAGTAAATCGGAAAATTTGCTGGATGATGAGAAACCATCAGCACAAGGAAGCAGTACTGAGCAGCAAAACAATGCTGATACAGCCAAATTCACACCACAAAATAGAACATATAAATATTTTGTTACTCCCAAACAGTACAGCTGCTCATAAGTGTAAGCAAATAAACAAAAGAGTAAGTTGTAAATGTAAAGTAGGAAATAAACCTCCAAGTTACGATACGCTGTAAAGCAAGCCATCACATCATTTTTGGTGGCTAGTACATGTTGTAGAAGCAGCCAGTCCAAGTTCCTTACAGATTCCCATTCTAAGACATGAACTAACATGACCTCATTTCCTCAACCAATCCTATAACAACTACTGTATTGAAGAGGTGTCATCTGTAAATGTTGTCCGACATTAATTTCCTCCACCTTTGGTTCTGACCTTAATCTCTGCAACACAAAACAGTCATTTGAGCTTTGACAATAATAAAGTCGAATTTTGGAAAAAAGAAGAAAAAAAACATAAGTTCCCTTAACACTTCACTGAAGTAATACTCTGGCATTTACAATCAGCAGTGCCATCCACCATAAAGACTACAACAGAAACCCGAAGAGCTATCAAATCTATTAGAATGTACTATCAATATATTACTACATAAACGTTTCTGTACTGAATACGTACGGAATACAAATATGGTCGAATACGTATGAATATGGTAGTTTCCTTATCCGTATAAAAGAAAGAAGAAAGAAAACAGAACAGGTTCACTAAATTGTGCATTAACGCCTAAATTTGTGGGAAAAAGAGTATTTCAATTATTATTTTTCTGTCAAATTAGGTTTGTAACTTATAATTCCTATTTTATAGTGGTAGAATAGTGTAGTTTTTGTGTTTAACTAGAATTCATTTTATTTAGTTGATGAATTATTTAATTAATTATATTAGTAATTTATAATTTTATATTATCTTCTTATATTGTACTACTTCTACAGGGAAAGGGTTTTATATAAAACATATATTTACCGTATCGTATTATAATTTTTTCAAAAATTGCATATATCATATCCGTATCGTATTACGAATTACGTATTCGTGCAACATAGTTCACAACTATTCAAACTTTATTTTTTACAAAAATGTTAATTTAATTAAATTGATAAACAGAACATTATAGTGGCTAACTAGCTATTATGTCCTATGCCTATGAGAAAATCAAGTCACAACATACCCATTTGCATAAGGTGAATCACGACGAGCATGGCGGTATGGAGGGGACCTGCTGTAGCTGCGACAATGGGGCGATATGCTGCGGCGGCGTGGAGATCTTCTCCCACGGGGACTATAACTTCTGCCATACAAAGTAAACTTTAATGAAATCCACACTTAACATTATCTTCACCTAATTAAGCAGAAAATACAATAGCTTCAAAAGTCAGGTAAAGTCAATTACTAGGATTAATGACAATAGTGTAATGAAATATTAGTCATCGCAAAGAGTTGATGCAATGCCTTACAAAGCTTTGAGTGGTGGAACTGTAAAGGCCTCTTTTTTACTGAAATGAATGAGCAAAAACTACATGCAATATAAGTGGTGTATAAACTCAAAAGTACAAGACAAAGGGACAAGCCCTTAGAACCAACCTTCGACTATAACCATAACTAGGACTCCTACGACGTCGAGGGCTGGGGCTCCGAAACCGTCCACTTCCAAGACCTCGTGAACTGATGCGCGAGCGACATTCGCGAGCAAAATGACCAGGTTCACCACACTCATAACACTTTGAGTCGTCACCCCCACCGCGCCCATGTCCACCACCACCTCCGCCCTTAGAATTATGGGAGAGCTCCACACTCCATTTATTCTTCCCTGTAGAACAATGTTTCATATTAAAGAAACTTCGGAGATTCATACTAAATGACAAAGTAAAGAAAAGCTATCGCCTTTCGGTATTAACTTAACATGCAGAGAATTAAGAAAAAAAAATGTGGTCTTCACTCTTCATACAGTAATGTAAGAGACTTGAATTCACAAACCAGAGTTAAATAGATATATATGCTATGATAAATAGATAGCTCAGTGAAAATTCATTCCAGTTTTTCTAGTTTCAAACAAGGATCTTCAGGGATGAAGGACCTAGTTATAAAAACAGTTTATATCAAATCACCAGGTACTAATGTTGTCTTTTGTAGCACTAATCAGTAAATTTACTTAACCATGAAACATAGTCGCTACAATTAAAAGCAAAAAAAAAACGACTTTTCCACGGCATATCATAAAAAACAAAAGGGATACAATGAAATAAGAAAATAATAACAGAAAGTGATTAAGAAGAATGACAATGCATCAAGACTGGATTGGGGAGCATCAAATGATATTCCAGCTTTCTCACAATTTTCAGGTGGAAGTAATTTGTACTACTGACCATCCAATCCACGAATTGCATCTAGAGCATCCCTTCGATCATCAAACTCAACAAATGCATATCCCGGTGGTCTTCGAGCAACCCAGACACTGGCATTGTTTTCATTAAACAAAAAACAACAAAACAAAACAAAGAGGCCAGGTTAGCTTAAATGAGCTCTCTTCCCATATAAGGCAAACTGTAACAGAAGGTCAGATGCATATTTGCCACGATAAAATGTGGAGTCATGACTTTGATAAGGTTTAAATAGCATCTCAACTCAAGGAATGCAGCTGTGATTCTAAGTTCAATTCTACTCCACAATAATAAAGAAGTGGTAAAATCTGTATAAAATACCAGACAAACAACAGAATTTACACAATCAAATAATTTTAAAAAAGAATCAAAATTCCAGATAATAACCTGCGAAGAACACCATAGATCCGAAATTCGTCCTCAAGATCCCTTTCAGAAACTCGGGGGTCCAAATTTCCAACATAAACCCGAGCCATTTTCACCACCAATTCTCAAACCTAACAAAAAAATTGTACCAAATAATTAATAAATCAGACAAAATCAACAAGCAAATAAACTTTTCCAGAATTCAAACACCTTACACCATTAATTTGATAGATCCTAAAGGAAGAACAAAAGAGACCTTTTCCTTGGATTATTTGTATAGTTCAGATGAACAATTCTCCAGCTAAACAAACAAAAATTTCAGGATTGAATCGAAAGTTACATGCGAGAAATCGTTAAACCCTAGAATAGAAGGGAATGTTGTGTTGGAGAATGATGCAGTGAGTGTAGGAAGTTCTAGAATCTGCCATTTTGCCTCCATTTGTTGTAGCGCCGTGTGGTGTACTCAAACATAAGGGTTAACTAGATGGAGACACGTGTGATGTACGGGTGAATGTGCGATAACTAATTGTTATTTATTTATTTATTTATTTATTTTTAAAGGTAAAGGTGCATAATCATTGTTTTCATCAATGGAGTATCAACTGAATTTAGATCGAATTAATATAAGAAAAATCATATCTAAATCTCAAATCTGCTTAAAGTCAACACTGCTATTGTCATCATAGAGTTGTGTTGCTGGGGAACATCCTCACCCGTTTTAACTGGCTCATACTAACTAAACATCCCTTTTTTGATGAATGGGTATGAATGACACCCCTTGGGTTAGCGGTCCATGAACCCGGCCCCAAAACCGGATTCACTCCAAGCGGAACTACTCCTTACCCCGGGTATTGAAACCCGAGTTTTTATCCAAAATTGCACCCAGCGTCAGGATCAACCTCCAAGCCAAGTCCACCGCCTCTGGCGTCGGTTCTTTCGATGGGGCCTTCGTTGTGATTTCGAATACGGCACATGCCACCACCGTCACCGCCGATCCGGACAACCCCAAGCGAGGGAACCTTCGTAGCAGCTTCAAATGCGGCACACGCCACCATCGTCACCGTCGATCCAGACAGAACCCCAAACCTCTGCATCGATAGCACGGCGACCATGACCGCTCCCCGTGTCTTCTTGTTGGCGATCTCGAATATGATTGTTGCTAAGAGTGGGTAGTCACCACTGATTTCCTCCCCAAGCAAGACCCTGAATAAGTAGAGACTTGCCAGTACCCACGTCCATTCCCAACATATAGAGAAGCCACATGCAAAGCACCATGAGCATCAATGCAAAGCCGTAAACTCGTCGGTAACCAACTTAGTCACTGAGTCTGCCAAAGACAAGCTGTCTGATGACGACACCGAGGAGAAGAACGACCACCATGACGAAAGACCCAGTCGTCGTTCGCTCCATCTCGGCCTCAAAATCAAGCCCTCTATCATCCTCTTTGCCAATCCGAAGTAGACTCATGTCAGCCGTTATCTCTTCTTGCACCGGCACCGACACTCATCCCTGCTCCCGTTCATCCTCTCCTCCGCCACTTCTCCATTCCTGATTGTCCATTAGATGGTCCAATACACAAACTCACATCCTCTCTTTAAACCTTAACCACACAGTCTTCCCAACCTAATACCCAAGCACCTTTCCTCCCTCCAATCAACATGACCTCTCTTCCCAATAAGCTCACACCCTACCCACAATCCCCCCACCCACTCCTTATTGGTCTTCGCCGATTGCCCCTACCCCACACCACAACAAAAACCAAGCCCTAGTCGTCACCTTCACTTCCCTAAACCCTAGCACGTTTTCGTCCGCCTTTTTGCTTCAATTCCATTAGTACAGTTAAACCATAATTGTTATTTAATTTTTAAAATTTTATAAATAGTCGTCAATAAATATACACATGCGTTTGTTGAAATCAATTTTTTTTTTTCAAAAAAAACATATACAATAAATAAATTATATATAAGCTTCTCTTAAATTATCTCATGCAAAATCATAAAAATTTATAAAAGTTATATGAAAGTGACACTAAATAAAACATTATAGACGAATAAATTGTAGTTATAATGAGCAATAGTAAATTGGTGTGACGAATGATTACAGTATTGTATCGTATTGAGTTGTAAAAGATCATATTTACCGATCCACAAAATAACATATGCATTTGAAGTCCCATAACATTTGAAGAAAACACTTTTTTTTTCAGACATCAAGTGTACTTGCAACTCCCAAAGTAAAATTATGCTCAACAACTCATTAATTGATTAAAGAAATGAGCAGGTTGCAGTTGGAAATTGAACATAATTGTTGTGAAATGACTCATAATTTTTCTAAAAATCTAAAAGATTAACACATGTACAATAAAGGTAGTACTTATAATATTTTAATATTTTATTTAGGGGTAATTACAGTAAACACCTCTAAACTATCACTGTTTTCAGTTTGTACCTCTGAAGTTTGGTATGAAATTTTTAGCACCACTAAAATAGCAAAAAATCTTTCCGTCAGTCAAATGTAACATTAGTCGTAGAAATGACCAAAATGCCCCCAAAAATTAAAGTTAAATTTAAAAAAAAAATAGATCTGATAGAACCATACCCAAACACACCCTAACCCTCACTCACATTCTCTAACTCGCACTCTCCTTTTTTGTTCTGGTAGGAAAACAACAACACCCTCTCAACCAAATCTATCCTCTAGCATCCTCTATAACCGCCGACAGCACTCCAAAACCATATTTCGCCGCCGGTAGCACTCCACACCCAAATCTTGCCGCCGGAAGCTCTAGGCTTGGCCTCGCCGGGGAGCTCGAGGAAGCCACACCCAGATTCGCCCAGATCAGTCACCGACCTTGCTCCAGTCGTCGGCCTCGCTCTAGATTTGGGCGCGCTCGTCGGGGAGCTTGAGGCTTGGCCTCGTCGGAGAGCTCGAGGCTTGGCCTCGCCTAGATCCACCGGAAGTCGCCGCAGCTCGCTGCCGCCGTTTACTCCGGTTTTCAGTTAGGGTTAGGGTTAAATTTGGATTAGATATAGGTTTGGGTTAGGGTTAGGGTTAGATTTGGATCTGATTTTGCAGTTCTTTATTTTTTTATGATTTGTAATGGTTTACACTACAAGAAAATGACTCAATTTACGACGACATATATTATGACGGTCGTTTTTACTGTCGTAAATCTAAGTTTTACGACGACGAATTTATGACAGTGAAAACGACCGTCGTAAAATAAGGCCACGTGGTCTACATTACGACCACTTTACGACGGTCAAACACTCCGTCTTAAATTTTACGACGGGAAAGTCACTCCGTCTTAAATTTTGAAAACCCTATATATACCATAACCGATTTCTGGTTCCATTTTTTTATCCTCACTCGATTTTCTCCCTCTTTTTCTCTCTTTCACTCTCGGTTTCTCTCATTTTCGACGTCAGTGCTCCCCTTTCTGACGCCGGTGGTCCCTCCTATTGACGTCCCGCTCTCCTCTGACGCTGGTGGTCCCCGTCTCGAAGTGTATTGCCTTCCCGACGCCATTCTCGCCCTACACCGACTGTTTTGAAAGTAATGTACTTCGGATCTACTACTAAGAGGGTTGTGTTATTTAAATGTAATTGGTATGACCCGACAATTGGTGTCGGTACCAACATACACACCGCGTACAAGCTTGTTGAAGTCAACACTAGTCGGAAATTGAACCGGTATGAGCCATTTTGTATGGCATCACAAGCAGTACAAGTTTATCTTGCTCGTTACCCCAGTATGCGCA
>JAYMTK010003948.1:0-11676 GCA_036897405.1 Pelargonium myrrhifolium | reverse complement strand
GTTGGTTTTTGGTGGGAGCTGGAGCGGGACTCTGGGAGAGAAAAGAACATACAGTGGATATTTGTTTTTTTAAAAAAATTTAATTTTCCTTATTTTTATTATAAAAATGAAAGAAAAATAAAAAATGAGGGATAGTTTGGTCATTTTACCATTTAACAAACAGATTTATAAACGGAAAGATCTTTTGATACTTTAGGAATGCTTGAAGTTTCAGACCAAAGTTTAGGAGTGCTAACTATTTTTACCCATAACTTTAGGGGTGCTTACTGTAATTACGGAATTACCCCCAAGAAAAAAACATGGTTGTCAAAAAATCGCCGTCGAAATCAAACCTCACGACTGGCCTGTGGGAGGGGTATCAATATCACAAAAATTACCAAACACTTCCCCAAGCCACAACTAGCCACCTCTCTCTCTCTCAAAATCTACTTCTCTGCCATCGACCGCCTCAATATCTAGCTCTCTCTCTCTACAATCTGTCCGTGCACACTATCTCAATCTCTCTCAGAATCTGAATTTGGAACCCACCGTTCTCTCTCGCGTTTTCTCGATGCTATAGTATAATCGACGCCGGGGCTCCCACCGGCAAGCAACGCCGGCAAATTATCCGGCGAGATTTCAGCACTTCTGGTTCATCATATACCTCAGGGTTTTGAATTGTTAGATTCCGCTCGATCATTGGATTTAGGGTTTCTGCATCGTCCTCGCCATGGCTCCTGGGCGTAAAAGGGGAGCGAAGAAGGCCAAGAGCAAGAATGACTTGAGCTTGGGCGATCTTGTCTTAGCCAAGGTCAAGGGTTTCCCTCCTTGGCCCGCTAAGGTCTGCATTTCACTCATCTATGCTTCATTTCTTCTGCACTTCTCGATTCTTATTCACAAACGTTGATTGTTGTGTTATCTGCCGGTAGTGATTGCTATTTGTTAGGGTTTACGTTTTTTACTAGTGCCAATGGGTATGATAATTTAGTTCAACTTCGTTGAATTGTTAGACGATCAACACAAGGGTTTGCAAGTGCTAAAGCCGGTTTTGGACCTTTGTTTACTCTTCCTTCTACTTCTGTTCCTTAGTGAACTTCTGTTCCTTAACCATTGCCGTGAACTTTTCTTTTCGTAAATGAGAGTATATTGGTCTAATCGCATGATATAGTTATGCATCTGATATCTACGCTGTAAATCATTCTTTTTTTTAGGCCAGGGGAACACACATATATGAAAATCCTACCTCTTTGATCATCTGTGTAGCAATCTGGAACTTTTGACACCCTTTTATCTCACTTGTTTGCCACAATATCAACTCATTCATCATGCTGAACTGAAGCATATACTGTTAACTCAAATCTGACGAATTTAATTCATACTATGCCCTTAACAAAATTCAGAGAATCATGAAACAAAATTCAATCATGATGACTTTCATAGTATCAGTTTCTCTAAAAGTTCTCTTCTCATATCCCACAAAGTTATTGTCCAGATCTTCTGAATTAAGGGCACATTTGATGACTGAATCGTTGTTTGGGTATTAGATTTGATTTGTTGCAAGATAACTATTTATTTGGAGGGTTCCTCTGGTTCACAGTGGGGAGATCTCTGGAAACCAGTGAATGATAGGTGGTGATATAAGCATGTCTGGTAGATTTGTTGGGTGGCTGAGTCGGAAGAAAAGGGAACTTAGGAGAATATATATGCACCTTCCTTAAATATGTCTCTTGAGATTCTTACTTATGAGTTGCTTCCTCCGGCCCACATGAGTGTCCATCTTCCTATTTTAGTAAAAATAAGGTTGTCAGTTGGGATTGAACTTTCTCCATAGCACCCTTATCTGCTATTGTAGTAACAAACCCAATGAGCTCTAATTTAACTTATCATATCATGTTGTTGGTAATTGATGCATAACTTACTCAGCGAAAAGGAAATTGAGCTCTCATTTCGGTACAATTCTCTTACGAAAAAGTGACTCTCATTTTGGGAGGGAAGGAGTATAAATTATTCTTATACTTATGAGTTGGATTTTGGTTTAAATACGGAACTAAGCTTTTTTGCAATACTTTTGTTTTTTTTCTTGCTTCTTATTATCAGTTAATCTATGAGACATAGGATCTCCATTTCATGCTGATTGTGTCTCCCTTTCCCGTTCGTTTTTCATTTTAGCACTGTTATGTATTGTAAGAATTCACAAAATTATATGAGGTTGGCTTAAAGATAGTTTTGTTTATCTTGGTTCTGGTTCTTATTGTTTATTTCAGTATTTTAATGCTTTTATTGCTTTGTATTCTGGCTTGTTTGGTAGTATAGTATGCTAGGAGTGTGCTATGTGGGCTTTTATTGATTGATATGTATTTATAAGTTTATAGTCAGTGTTAGGAGGATTTAATGTTTTCTTGTATTTTTTTTTTTTCCAGTTTGGGACTAAGGTTTCAAATTTTTTGTTGCATTTTGGTGGACATCTTTGCCATGTTAGATTATTAATAGGGATGTAAATGGTGTTGATTAGTTTACGTCCTTATATTGCTCTTCTCATATGGAGCATGGTTGAGTCATCTGTTATTGAGTAGTTCATGTTCGAAGGGATTATGTTAAATCTAACATAAATGTTATTCTGTTCTATGGTTTTCAAAATTGTTATTGTACTACTCATGTAGATATGTTACGTTTTACAATGTACAATAGTATTTGAGGTAGTGTCACGGATTTGTATTTTCAGATTAGCAAGCCCGAAGATTGGCAGCAACAACCTGATCCCAGGAAATATTTTGTCGAATTCTTTGGGACAAGAGAAATGTAAGTATGTGTATTTCTATTACTACTTTTTTGTGTGTGTATGTGGAATGACTTTGGTGGGTTATGAACTTCTTAGAATATTACTATTTATTCTTTTTGCACACTATATGTTGTCAAATGCCAATGAAGGGTGCAAATTTTGCAAGATACAGAAACATGCAGAGTGCTTCTTTGAAAGGTGAAAATGCAATTTATGCTGGGAGCTATGTTAGTTACAATACATTTGGAATGATTTGTTGGAATTATTTGTTATCCTTATTAAGCACATATATCTTGTGATGGCTGCTTGGGTGATGCTTTTGGAGTTATGTTTCCTATGCTATGGTGGGTCCAAGATATGTTTCTTTCTTCACTGGACTACGTATTCGTGTGTTTGTTTATGCATATTTGTGCGATGTTTTCCACTTCAATTGGGTATTGCGTGGCCATACTGTCATATGTTTTTATTATGCAAGTATTATCTTTTTCATTTTATTGATCACATTCCTAGACTAGCCTGAGGGGTTGTGTTTGCAATGGCTAACAGCTCCTATATTTTAGGTGTAATGAATATGAATATTTGGTATGTTTGGCATTGCAATATATTTTTTCTGGTAATGTGTTTTTTTTTTTTTTTTTTGTTTTGTAGAACTTGAATTGTTTTGTAAGTATCCGGTGATTATGTTTAAATGGATAGTTTCTAAATAACATGTGCCACTTTGTTTTACTTGATGCTTTTTCATGTCTGTTCTTTGTTGATAAATTGATTGTTAGCAGTGTTTTCTGTTCTTACATAGCCTTCCTGTTTTGTTTTTTTTCCACCTTCACAGAGCTTTTGTTGCCCCAGTTGATATTCAGGCATTCACTAGTGAGGTGAAGACCAAATTGTTAAGTAGGTGTCCAGGTTGTAAAGTGAAATACTTTGCACAAGCTGCACAGGAAATATGTGAAGCATTTGAAGAGCTGGAGCAAAAGAAGTCAGTTGACTTGAGGGCGGATACGGATGGATTAGCCATCCAGAGTAAGGAATCTGTTGTTGATGGAGTGATTCTTGAATCAACAAAAGATGGGATAAGTACAGTTGGATTGAATGAAGGAGAGGCTGAAGGTGTAGGTGATTTTGGTTCTGGATTGGGGCGCTGTTCGAAAAAACTAGGTGAAACTGAGAGTCAGGATATCAAGCCATCTACTACCTCTTGCCATGCAAGTGATGGTTTATCTCAGGAGTTACCATCTGTGGAAAATCATAAAGATTCTGATGGTGCACAACCAAAGAGGGAGTCATCGTTGACATCGACACCAGATAATCCTTCGTACCAAAAAGAAAATGTCTCAGATGATAATGATGAGGATATTATTTGCTCCAAACGCTCAAAGGTGATGACTGTTAGAAAAAGCCTGAATTCTAGACAGAAGAATCGGATATCTGATTCAGAAGATGATTCCTCTAGTGATCTGGTCAATGATCAGAAAGATGGTTCTGTGTCTTTAACAGTGTCTCGTCCTGCTAAAAACCCTGGCGGTGGACAAAAGGCTCTGGTAAATGGTCACAAGTCAAAGAAGATTACTGGGCCAGGGAGGAAACGTGAGGTTAGTAGCTCAGCTGTTACATCTTTGAAGGATGGTAGCACTGCCGGTTGTGATGTCCTTGAATCTGGTAACCATTTGAAAGATGGAACGAAAAGTAAAATTGCATTTAGTGATGGTATGAAGAATTTATCTTCCGATGTTTCTAAATCCAGTTTGGACACTGGTGGTGAAAAAAGGGTGAAAGACCAGCTTAAAAGCAAAAAGAGATCCAATATAGCTGATGACATGCAGGATATTGCCAATTCTGAGGACCAGGCCAAGGGTGAGCAGTCTGGTAGGGAGAAGAAGTCCCACCTTGGAAAGCGTAATGCGGGTAATAGCGAAATTTTACATCCTGCCAAGAAGTCGAAGCGCGCTGATTCTGGAGATTCCTCTAAGCAATTACACCCTAAAAGTGGAAAAACTGTTCCTCCCCGTTCTATTGTTGCTGGTGACAAGTCAGCCAAACATTCAGATATTAAAAGATCTACATCTCGTATTAAAGCAGAAAACTGTTCAGCATCGAGAACGCAAGCAAACATTGTTGAATCCAAAGTTCCTGATGATGAAACTGTGCTTCCCCTATCGAAGCGCCATCGTCAAGCGTTGGAGACTATGTGTGATTCATCTGGGCCTATTTCTGATGACAAAACTGAGAAGAATCTTTCTATACTTAAGACTGATGTGTCATGTTCTAGTATAGGTTCGGGCACTCAATCGCACAAGAGACGCAGAGCTGTTTGTCTCTTTGATGATGATGAGGATGATGATGCTCCCAAAACTCCAGTTCATGGAGGATCTGCTCGTAATGTCAGACCTTCGTTGGCAGTGGATACTGTTAAGAATGCCGAGCCGAGGCATGAGGGATTTGCTCGTAATGTCTCACCTTCGTCGGCTGTGGATACTGTTAAGAATGCTGAGCCGAGGAATGAAAATTCCCATGATGCTCAGCAGAGCAATGGAGATGATACAGCACTGGAAGATAAACTTCCAAAGGAGCTGCCTTCTGAATCTCATAAGGAGTCTCTGCCATCTAGCCAACCGCAAGGTTTAGAGAAGAGGCCTAAGAAGGTAACAGCAGCGCAGGATTCTCAAAGTCCTGCAAAATTGGATTCTAATCAATCCAAGGAGGCAAAACCGATCACCACTTCACCTTTAAAGTCTCCCCGGTCTGTTCCTGCCTCTAAACCAGCAGTAGAGCAACATAAAGTCACAAAACCAGTAACAAGAGTTTCTAATTCTAGTACTCAAAAACAGTCTCTGGCTGGGTCTGGTAAGGGTTCAAGTGCAGTCTCTGATAGACTTAACTCTTCTCAAAATCAAGTTACAGCTCAAAGAAACAAGTCAGCTTCTTCAACAGAAAGATCAAAGACACTGCCAAAGTCTAATTCACGAATGAATGACTCGGCTGCTTTGGCAGAAGTATCAGTAGGAAATAGGTCCCTATCTGGTGAAAGGTATGTATGCTGGTAACTGCTTCACATTTTTTTCCTTTTTCATTCATTTGAATGTATGCATTTAACTTTTTGGCCTAATAGCAGACCAGAAGCTGGCGAAGAAGATAGAACAAGTTCATTGCTTGATTCAAAGGTTTCAGATTCTGTTTTATCCATGAAGCATCTTATTGCTGTTGCTCAGGCAAAGAGAAAGCAGGCTCATTCGCAGAATTTTTTTCTTGGCAATCCTAATTCTGCCTCCATATCTAACACTGATCTACATGGAAGAAGTCCGAGTCCATCCTCTGCTCTTCAACCTTTCCTGATTGGCACCAACAACAGTATGACCCTTACGGATATGCAGGGATTTAATCGCGCAGCGATAGGTTCTCCATCAGCTTATGGTCGGCAATCTTCATCACAAAACCAACTTGATTTTGAGGAAGTTGAAGAGAGAAGAGTCAGTTCGGGACACAGGGCTGCTGGGGGCTCATTGAGTGGTGGTACTGAGGCAGCTGTTGCTCGTGATGCTTTTGAGGGGATGATAGAGACTTTGTCAAGGACCAAGGAAAGTATTGGACGTGCGACTCGTCTTGCCATTGATTGTGCAAAGTATGGCATTGCCAATGAGGTATGCCATATAATCTCACCTTGCTATTCTTTCAATTGATTCACTCATAATAAGAGTGTGGCTTGTATATTCATAGTTGCACTATCTTTCTTTACTTGGATTTCATTAATGGCTATTGTCACTAGCAATGATTTAGGATCTGAATCCATTTGGCCAGATGAATTGGTATCAGCTAGATTGTTTTTGTGAAAGATTAGTTTCAAGGAAGGTTTTAGTCGGATTTAGTGTCTTCCTGAAACGGATTTTTTGGATATTATCTGTCATGATAATCCAGCAGCTGAGTTTTTTGCTAATGGAAGTGGCATTAGGCCAAAAATTCATGTAAACCAAAACTGTCTTCTTAAGAGAGAGGAATTGGAGGCCAGCTTTCATGTTGGAGTTGTCTTGATCTTCAAGAGGGTCTTCCAATTATAAACATCTGGTCTTTTTCAGGTTGTGGATCTTCTAATACGGAAATTGGAAACTGAGTCTAGTTCTCATCGAAAGGTGGACCTATTTTTTCTAGTGGATTCTATCACCCAATGCTCCCATAATCAAAAAGGTAGACATATAGTGATGAATATGTTATGCGACTCTCAATCCCTTAGGTGTAACGTATGTGTTCTCTTTTATGTTTGTTTAGGCATTGCTGGAGCTTCATATATCCCTGCAGTTCAAGCAGCATTGCCTCGTCTTCTAGGTGGTGCTGCTCCTCCTGGAGCTGGTGCTCGCGAAAACCGTCGCCAGTGTCTCAAGGTATTTTTCTTTTTCAACCAAACTGCTAGGCCTAGCCTTCATTTTATTCTCAAGGTATATTGATGCGTTCTTTTATTACAGGTTTTACGCTTATGGCTTGAGAGGAAGATATTGCCTGAATCTCTTCTTCGACGCTACATGGATGACATTGGAGTTCCAAACGATGATTTGAGCGCTGGATTTTTTCTTAAGCGGCCATCTCGAGCTGAGCGTGCCATAGATGATCCGATCAGGGAAATGGAAGGCATGCTGGTTGACGAGTATGGGAGGTCTGAATTCTTTTCTCCATGCTACACTGGAAACAATAATTTTTCTGCCGATTCCCTTTTTTTGTTGTTGTATATGTATATTTTTTGCATGATAAGCTGATGCTTTATCCTAGTGTCAGCATTTAGAATGTGTCCTTCAAACCTCAGCTTAAAGTAGGCTAGTTGTTTTGGTATTGAATTTGTAATCATAGCCAAATTTGCTTCTCATTGTATCATTTTTATATTGGAGCCTTGGAGGTTCAACTTTCTGATGTATTTCTTGTGGGTTGTGTCAGTAATGCTACATTTCAGCTGCCCGGCTTTCTATCCTGTAATGTATTTGATGAAGAAGATGAAGAAGAAGATCGTCCTAGCAGTTCATGTAAGGAAGCTGGCATTGCAACACCCGTGGAACCTGCCAATGCTTTGGGAGAGTCAGAAACATATATGGTCACACCAAATGATAGGCGCCATTGCATCTTAGAAGATGTGGATGGTGAGCTTGAAATGGAAGATGTATCTGGACACCTGAAAGATGGAAAGCCTTTTTCTGCAAATGGTTCGTTTGATATAAATTTGCAACCGCTGGGCTCTGATAAGAAACTGGAATCAGGTTCAAACAGTTCTCCCTGCTTGCCCCCTCTACCAGATGGTTCTCCTCCACTGCCTCTTGATTCCCCTCCTCCTCAGCCACCATTGCCCTCTTCACCACCTCCGCCACCGCCTCCACTATCCCCATCACTATCTCCACCACCACCACCGCCTCCTCTGTCTCTGCCACCTCCTACATCTCTGCCGCCTCCTCCTGTCCCAGCTTCTGGGCCTTCATCACTACCCCCACCTCCTCTTATACCACCTTCTGGGCCTGCTTCTTCAATGGTACTTAAACCTTCAGTAGCGATCCAGTCACTACCACTACCACCGCCACCACCACCGTCAGCTCTGCAGTCCTCACCACAATTGGCATATCAACCTCCTGTGCCTCAAGAATATTGTAGTACACCTAGTGTAAGGCACCTCACTGTTATTTTGTTTTTGTTTTTGTTTTTTACTTTATGCCTGCATCTATATAACTTATAGTTGCATATTTGTTTTCTGTACAGGGTAACCAAATTGTTCAAATGGCTGGAAGTACTCCTCATGGGGGTCACATTGATGCTTCTGTGAAAGGTGAATTGTTTCAGCAGCAGTCTCCTTGCTTTGTGCAATCAGGAGCATGCAGTTCTAGGGATCCTACTGGGTTTAATCCTTCAAGGCAGTTAGAATATGGTCATAATGACTTGTATGTGAACCCCCAAGCTTCTCTAACAAACCAGCAATTTCAACCAGGTAATGCACCTTTTGGACAAAGACCTCTACATCCTGCCCCACCTCAGCCTTCAGCCAGTCATTTCTCATATTCAAAGCCCACAGTTCAGCAGCACAATCAGCATCCTTATCCTCGTCAATATTCTATGTCATCTCATTCTGATGGTCGTCAGCGATATGACGAACAATGGAGGATGCCTGGTTGTGAATTTAAGGCTGATAATCAGCGTGGGGTGTGGATGAATGGTGGTAGAACTCAATCATGTTCGGGCCCTCCTTTTCTCCAAGAGGGTATGGATTATTTATTTTGTGCTAAGATGGCTTATTATGATTGGATAAAGGGATATGCTGCTACTAAAAGTAGATATAGTTGCTCTCAAAAAAAAAAAAAAAAACAGTAAATATAGTTACACACGCATGTCCAGCTGCCCTATTTTCATCATTTGAAATGTTCAGTATGTAGATTAGTGTCATATTTTCATGATGTATAGTGTCTTCAGTTAGGTTGAAATTTTAATTTTACTTCTTTCAGGGAACATTTTGTTTTGTAACCTGTTTTTATTTGTATATTTATTTTTATTCTGTTGAAGTTAGAGATATATTGAAATCTATTGGTTGGTTTGATTTGCTGGTGATTTTCATAAACTATTTATTTATTAGGTTTCAGCTTTGAACATGAATCTCTTTGATAAAATGCTAGCTTACATGGCTGAACTTTTTATGCATTCATTTTAAATGCGTAAGTTCATTTCTATATCCAATTCTGTATTTTTGTTATGATAATTAGTACTAATTTAACTTTTCCATGGCAGGGTACTACCGGCCACACCATGAAAGACCTCCATCTAACAATATGAATTTTCAGCATTCTGCCACCAATAATCCACCAGCAGTAGCTCCAATGCAAGGTTATCTTTTCTTGTAGAGTTGCTTTTGCTTTGTTTTATTTATTTGACTTCATTTGCAAGTTTTTTTTCCGTAATTAATATCCGGTTATCTCCACGGTATGACCTTAGTTGGTCTCTCTTCAGGTCACGGTGTTGCACAAATTCTCCCATGCAGACCTGACATATCTGCCCTTAATTGTTGGAGGCCAGCTTAAGAGAGCTTTCGAAAGGAATTTAAGTATATAGGTATTCTCTTATTGCATTATACTCAATCTACCTCATTAAAATTGGTTTATCAAGGGAAAATTACACGAAACACCCCTGAACTATATGTTTTCACAAATTGCACCCCTGAAGTTTGGTCTGTTACTTTAAGCACCCTTGATCTATCTAAAGATGTTTCCATCAATGACATTGTTTGTTGAAGGGTAAAATGACCAAATTACCCTTCTCCTACCCTCATCCTTCTTCTCCCACGAACCACCTCCATCTTTTTCGCCCGTCGCAACCACCGGAGAAGAAGATGCCACGTTGTGGGTTCGCCGGTTCGAAGCTCGCCGTGGGTTCGCCGGCTCAAAGCTCGTCGTGGGTTCGCCGTGGCCGAAGCTCTCTGTGGGTTCGCCCGTCGAAGCTCGTCGTGGGTTCGCTGGCTCGAAACTCATCGTGGGTTCGCCGGCTCGAAGCTCGCCGTGGGTTTGAATGAAATTATTATATATGAATGATTATTTGTTTAAATTTGTTGGATGATTTCTTAATTTCAGTTGGAATTTTGTCAAACGTATGAAATTTTGTCATGAGATTTGTATAGTTTTGAGATTTTCCGGTAAAATAATGAATTTTCCGGCAAATTTATGAATTTTTCGGCAAAATTATGAACATTCCGGCGAAATAATGGAGATTCCGGCAAGACACTTGATTTTTCGGCGAAGTTAGGTTGAAGAAGAAGGATAAGTGAAGGGTATTTTGGGGATTTAAAAAAAATGGTCATGTGTTGGGCGCATGACGTGAATAATGACATTTTCCGTCTACTATAACTGACGGAAACATCTTTGAATAGATCAGGAGTGCTTAAATAACAGACCAAACTTCAGGGGTGCAATTTGTGGAAACGCATAGTTCAGGGGTGCTTTGTGTAATTTCCCCTTTAATCAATGCTGGTACCGAGTGAAGATTTAATCTTTAGATACTTGCCAGTTGCCACAATCATTATTATGTGGTTTATTGACCAGTTTTTATTTTTTCTTGCTCAAATGAACTCTCTCTCTCTCTCTCTCTCTCTCTCTCTCATGTTTTTGCTTTGCTTTGAGTGCTGTTAGCAGTGGAACAAGTTAGAAACTTACACTTACATTATATCTTGCTCCAGAGGAAGTTTCAGCTCGTGGACAGAATCTTCTTACCACTTGATGGCATTGTAGAGATCTTATTGGGACTCCTGGCAGGACTGTATATTGTAATTTTTCCTGACATGTATCCCAAGAACATTTGCTTCCAAGTTTAGGCCCATGTTTCTGACTTGGTTAGTACATCTGTTTCTTAACTCTTGTAATTATACTGAATATAGAGAATTTTGACTTTCAATCCAAGAAACATGGCTTTGGAATTTTCATTGTTCCTTTTTCAGCATTATTATGTCTAAATTTTCATGCATTGCATTATTTAAGTCTAGCATTTATGCATCCTGTTGCATGCTTTTCTCCTCTAGTGGCGTATTGATTATTTTGTAAATTTATACTTTAACTATTCAGTATGTATCACGAAGTCATTAGTATTTTATATGGTTATAGCAACTGAGTTGGGTGCTCTGACTGCTGAAGTTGAAGTCATAAGATAAACATTTTGTCTAATAGAAATTTGTTGCCTTACTTGGTGCATTTAAACAAAATTATCCTGGAAAAGTACATGTGCTTTGTTGAATGTAAAGAGCAACTTTGCGGGGTAAGAGTAATGTCTTTATTGTTGGGATTTTTTTAGTGGACAGCCACATATTTCCATTTTGAACAGAAAATACAAGAAATATTGTACTTCCTTCATCCCAAAATGAGTGTCTTGTTTCAAATGCATTTTTGTCCCAAAATGAGTGTCCACTTTCTTTTATTAGGAAGTTA
>JAYMTK010003947.1:0-11677 GCA_036897405.1 Pelargonium myrrhifolium | reverse complement strand
GAGGAAGCGAGGAGGCGGCACGTGAATCGAACCAGACCTACCGAAGGGGAAGGCGGCGGCGGCGAAAGCGAGGAGGCGGCGCGCGAATCGATGACGATGGAGGAGCTTGCGTTGGACAAGCTTGCGCTGGAGATGGAAATGCAGCCGACCAATGAACTCACCGGAGGAAGCCAATCGTCGCCGGAGATTTGGCGGAGAAGACGATCGTGAGAAGACACGCTTCGTCTTCTTTTTTCTTTTTTTAATTTTTAATTATTTTAAATTAATATTATATTATTTTTAAAAAAAATAAAAAAGGAAGGGTATTTTCGTCTTTTTACATGTTAACTGATGAAATTTCTAACCGAATTAAAAAAAATAAGTTCATGGTAGTAACGTGCGAAAAATGCAAGTTAAGGATAGCAACGTTAAGTAACATAATAGTAACATGTAATTTTCTATGTTTGCCACTCAAACATGGCATGGTATGTTTATATTTTATCAACTTCAATTCACACGTTCTGATAGAAAATGTTACATTTTTCTGCTCTGCCACCATAAAAACCTACTCAATATCACGATCTAGAATCTACATATTCTAATATGATATTGCCGCAAATTTCTACTGACATAGGAATATTAGATTTTTCTATCTGTCACTATTATAAAATGCAATTAAAAATTATATACCACTAACTACATTTCATATATAATATAAACATGAAAATATAAGATTACCACACATTAACAGAGTTAATTAATATGTTGCATATGAAATTTTTTGGGTCCTGCCACAATAAAATGCAACTCAAGTGTATAACTGACTATATTCGTACATAAAATTTATTAATTTACGTGAAAAATATGAGATTGCCGACTATATTAACAGAACAATAAAACAAGAATTATTGTGAAACTTGGAACAAAAACTCTTCACAATCATTGATTATCTGTAAATCCCATAAGAATTAAAATGAATTAGACTAATCATTAATGTGATCGCCACTAAGAGTGAAGCACACAGCAGCACTCTTTAGGTCACTCAGAACATCGCTCTTACAATCATATTCCATGCTTCCCGGAGGACCTACTACTGTATCCTTCAATGGTGATTCCGTGCTGCACATCAAAAAAAAAAAAAATTAAACCAAATATGTTACAAATTTTATGAAATCAATGAAACTTGGATAAATATTATTTGAAATGTGAATCATATATATTCTCATAACCAAAAATCATATCCAAATCAACATGTAATTATGTACCTTGATTCGCAAGCTTCCTTGCACGACGGTCCATCATCAGCAATAGTCTCCGTCGGCATTTCATCGTACTCGTGAGAAACGTCTATTTCTTGATGGTGAATTTGATAAAAAGAAGGATTATGCATCATGTTCATATGCTTTCCCACCACATTTTCGTCGTAATTATCATAGTTGGTGTTGTAGACTAAACCGTCATTGCAGATAATATTATTCTCGGGAGGAACATTTAAATACTGCTGTTGACACATCTGGTTATAAGGATGAAAATTCGTAGACAAGTCCGGCGACGTTGAATGAGGAATTTGGAAATGACATTGCTCTTTGCACATTGCGAGCTGAGATCGCACATGACTAAGCTCTTCCATGACCTGTTGTACTTGTAAATGGAGCTGATAGATTATTCCCCAACATCCGTGGACCGGAAAGCGAGCACGCATATTCGACTCGTATATAATAGACCTCATGGCCTCGTCTTTGTGCGGTTGTCTCAGCTGCCTCAGTATCTTCATGATGTTGCTTACCCCGAAAAGGCGGTGTGCGTTTTGGAACATTTTGGGCTGATCCGCGGGAAAGTAAGGAGCCAAGGCACAATCTTTCGAGCATCGTCTTCGTTGATACTTACACGCAGCGCACGCCTGACTGGTACCGCCTTTTACTGTCATTTCGAGCTCGTCAAGAATTGATAGAACAATAAGGAATACGCATAAGATTTGGGCATTGAAGGAGTATGTGGGAGATGCAAACGGCTTCATGGATCAAAGAAAGAAAAAAAAAAAAGAGAAGAAGAAGAAGAAGAGAAGATAATTTTTTTTATTTAGTTTTTGTTTGGTAAGATTAATAATAATATTATTAAAAAAAAAGAGAGGAAAACAGGTGTGCTGAAAATAATGGTGGGTGCTTAACTGATAACACAGCATTAGGATCAGAATTTGGACTGAGTAAAATTTGAAATCCGAATCAATAGCTAAATCTTGTTTGATCTCTACAATTGCACTATAGTGTAGTAGTGTGTCATGTGACTTTAGTGTGTGTTCAATAAAATGAACAAATTGTCAACCAAATTTAGTGTAGTTAATGTATTTTTAAAGCATGAGTTCAGTTTGTTTCTATGAACAATATTATCTTTTTAGATAAATCGTATATGGATGTCATTAGAATTCGTTAATGATATATTACTGATGTGATTTGAATATAAAATGATATAACTTCTCCTCATATAAACATTTCTTTATACGAAAAGAAAATTAGTAAATAAAATATGATTTGGTGAACTAAACAAATCAAAGACTCCAAGTATATGTGGTCAAGAAGAAAGACAACTGAAATTATGATCCATTTGAATCTTAACAATATATATCTTCAAACCAGTGTTCTGAATCAGTTTGGTATAAATTATTTCTTTTGAACCTAATTTTTTTTTGGTTGAAGAAAGAAAACAAAAAAAACTAGACAGCAGCAACCCATCGCGGGAAACAAACACCGCGACTATCTTCATCTACCAACTCAGCCACTCCAGACGGCATCACCTCATGAACCACCATCCGCCTATCATCCGACATCCCAAAATTAGCCAACCAATCCGCTACTCGATTAGTCTAGCGGAAATGGTGAGCAACCATCACAATCCAGTCCTTATGTAACATAGCCGAAATATCAGTTAATAAGCCATCTAGCATCCAGTTGTCTGAGCTATTCTCCCGAACAAGCTTCACCACAGACTCAGAATCAACTGAAACTTCAATTTTCCGCCATCCCATATCCCAAGCAACCCGCAGCCCTGCTCTAAGGGCTTCAAGCTCCGCAATCATCACAGTGGCTTGTCCTAAAAACCCGGAAAACCCCACCAGCCATTTTCCATCAGCATCACGAACCACACCACCAAAAGCCGCAGGACCCGGGTTCCCCTTCGACGCCCCGTCACAGTTGAGCTTAACCCATCCACCAACCGGAGAAGGTTGCCAGCAGACTTGCAGCATAACACGACCCTTGCTAGCCGGAACACAAGCAGCAAAAGCCATGGTCGTGGAGTCTGCCAAGGCCATGACTGCAAAACGCCGGCAACTCGGCGGCACAAAATCCGGATCAAAAATAAAACTACACCGCCAGCACCAAATGAGCCAACAGGCAACACCAAAGACACAGCCCCAATCTCGAAAACCAGCAGAAACAGAGGCGTGATCGATGTTCCAATCCAACCAGTCGGAACACCGAGAAAACGAGAAGAAAGTATGTAACAAAGAAGCAGGGACTAACCGATGCCAAAGCGACGTCGCCTCAGGATAGTCCCGCAACAGGTGCATCTCATCTTCAGCACCCAGAGAGCACAACGCACATACAGGAGAGTCAGCCATCCCACGCGAGTACCGAAGAAAGTTGGTCAATAAGCGGCCTCTTCTGATGAGCCAAAAAAACGAGCACCACTTATACGGCCCTTTAAATCTCCACAACCGTTTCCAGCGAGTGTCTTCCTCCAAGCTCGATCTGAGGTCATCGAGCATGAAATAAGCTGATTTGACAGAATACTCCCCTGATTTTGTCCCACGCCAGACAACTGAATCCTTCCGAGACCGATCTGCCGAAACCGGGAAGCCCGTAACACGAGCCGCAACCTCAGAGGGTAAAACAGCACGAACTAAGTCATAGTCCCAGCCCCCTTCAATGCGAAAGAAGTGACTCACCGGCACATTTGAGGGGCAGTCCATCTCAACAATGTCAGCAATGGACCGATTCTCAAGCCATTTATCAAGGAAAAAATTAACCTGATCACCGTTCCCAACCTTCCAGATCATTCCATGTTCAATCAGATTCGCACAACGAGCAATCCCCCTCCACACACGGGAAGCAGCCGAAGGACAGGGATAGGTCAAGATCGAGCCATTCCTACCATACTTTTGCCGGAACAGTTGAACCCAAAGGCGATTCGGCTCCCTAACAATACTCCAGCAAGCCTTACCCAACATAGCCGAGTTCATATCATCCAAGCGACGAATACCCAATCCACCCCGGACCCTTGAATGACAGACAGTATCCCACGAAACCAAATGGATTTTACGCTGACCCTCTGAGCTCCCCCAAAGAAAGGACTTACTGAGTTGCTCTAACCTCTTCAGCACCGAGCGGGGAATCCATTCAGACAACATCACATAACTCGCCACCGACGTCAAAACTGAATTAATTAGAGTCATCCGACCAGCGAGAGAGAAAAACTTGGTTTTCCAAGCTGCTAATTTCGCACCTGCTCTATCAGTAAGAAAATTAAAGTCTGACGCCTTAACTCGCTTACAGTGGAGAGGAATGCCCAAATAACTACCCAAATCAGTAGAAATTCCAATGCCAAGAGACCGTTCCAACTTCCTACAGGTTCTCGGGCTAACGGACGGCGAGACCAGAAACTTAGATTTGTCCATGTTGATTTTTTGACCGGAAATAGCACAGAAGGATGAAAGGCATCTCTTAATAACCCGAGCTTGATCAACAGTGGCAGCCGAGAATAATAATAAATCATCAGCAAAAAATAGATGTGACACCCCTGTCCCATTACGAACCAGATTAACCGAAACCCAGCTACCCGACGCCACACAACTATTTATCATCTGACTCAACCGCTCCATACATAGCAAGAAAAAATATGGAGAGGGAGGGTCTCCTTGCCTGAGACCCCGGCGAGGAGAAAAGTACTCAGTCGGCGTACCATTCTAGAGCACCGACATAGAAGTTGAGCTCACCATGAACATTATCAATCGAACCCACGAATCTGGAAAGCCAAAACACTCAAGAGTTTCTTTTAGGAAATCCCAGTTAACACGATCATAGGCTTTTTCCATGTCAATTTTAATAGCCATAGTCCCCGGACCTGATTTTGCTATGCGGATTTTATGCATGAGCTCCTGAGCTATCAACACATTATCTCTAGCCATCCGGCCCGGAACAAAAGCCGCCTGATTGGCTGACACTAAATCATCCAGCAAATGTCGAACTCGCGCCACTAGCACTTTAGAGATCAACTTAAAAGGAACACCACAAAGGCTAATGGGACGGAAGTGTTTGAGCCTTGTAGGGGCACTAACCTTTGGGATGAGCACAATATGAGTTTTATTCAACTCAGTGTTAAAACACCCGTCTCTAAAACTGTCTGCAACCAATTGAACCAAGCAGCTCTTGAAAAAGGCCCAGTATTTTTGAAAAAAACCCGCATGAAACCCGTCCGGCCCCGGCGCCTTCCAAGGGAGCATACTAAAAAGGGCACGGCGCACTTCATCCTCAGAAATGGGCACAATCAGCAGCTTTCTATCTTCCTCAAAGATCATCGGGCCAAGCCACAAATCCGACGAATCCTGTCTCTGACCAGAGGGCGTATAAACATTTTTGAAATACCGAACTGCAATATTTTCGAGCTCCACCCGATCCTCTATCCAAGTCCCATCCTCATCCTGGAGAGTAGAGATTTTGTTCCTACGCCGCCTAGTTAGTAATGATACTGATTCTATTATAAAATTATTATTTGTACCAAATTTTATATAAATTTTTATATTTATAAAGTGACGTGACAATTTAGGTGGTCTGAATGTGGCTAAGAGGTTTATTATGGATGTAGTCGAACTCCATGAAACTCCAAACTCCGTAGTACTCACTCCATCTCAAAATGAGTGTTATTATTTTTATTTTGAGAACAATTAATGAGAAGTCAGTTGGTGTTGTAAAATTACTTTTAAATTCTCATGAGCATGTATTCTACCAAAATTAAGGATGCTACTAACTTTGGATGTGATTCAGCTCTTTTAACTCAGTCAAAATCAAGATGTCGATACGTCGTCATTTGGTCTTCTTTTTCAAGGTCAGGCATGTTGACTGAGTTTGACTGTCTTGCTTGGGTCTTCGGGTCATCAAGTGTTTGGGTGGAAACAGTATACCAAGTCCGGTCAGTGACATGTAGCCTGCGTACAAAACGCACCGTTGAGCGGAGCCTCGGATGTGTTTCCGGGGGACTGCCTTCGGCGTGAGAATAAGATCACTGCACAAACGAATTATAATATAATCAAAATCGAGTCTTTGCAGTTCGTACGATTATTATCGAAGAAAACGAGGAACACACGAAGAACGCTTAAGACGTTTTCGTGTCCTTGCAAAGAGTGTTCTAATAAGAAATTGATCGAACCTTTTACCTTTAACCCAGAAGTCTTTATATAGTTCATGAGTTTACCTGACACGTGGCGCATTCTGATTCGCCGATGTCGAGGTGGGGCCCACGGGCCTTCTGGCTCTTTACTCGGTTGTCTGCTAATTTTACTCGTCAGCATGCCAATTTTGTCATTTTTGTTTGGTTGTCTGTTGATTCTACTCGTCAGCATGCCAGCTTGATTCTTGTCACTTGACTGTCTACTAATTCTACTCGTCAGCAGGCCAACTTATTCTCAGCTCGTTGAGTTATGCGGTCCTTAATCGACGTTCAATGTTTGACTTGTTCTCTCGGTCCCTTATGCACCCAATGGAGCCTTAGGCTTAATCTGTTCTCGTGTGAGCAGTTCTTGTACTAACGTTACTCTCGTGTTAAGAGTGCCTCAACACTCAAGCTTCTCTTGTATTATGCCTTGATAACGTACCCGGATGGCAAATGCGCATGGGCGGATGGACTCATGCGATGGACGGCTCGGCGTACGGATGGATGTGTGCGAATGCGCGAGCAAGGCCGGATGCGCGGACGACATGGCACACGGGAAGGGGATGGTCCATGGAGTGGGGGTGGCCCGTGGAATGGAGGTGTTCCATGGAACGGGGGTGTTCTGCGAAGAGGGGATGTTCTGCGAAGAGAAGGTATTCTGCGGACGGACGGATGAACGCAAACTTTGGTCAAGGTTGTCCCGATTTGGGATCAAGATCATTCCACGTTGGGCCTTCTCCTATTTTAGGCCCTTAGGCTCATCTTCAGGCCCAACTTGTATCTAAATCTTTGATTCATGCTATCGTTCCACTCCTGACTCGAATCTTTTCTCGGGATCTGATTCCTCATTCGGGCTCGTCTAGCTCTACAGACGAGTCCACGTGTCAGTCTCTAATTGGTTAAATCACTTATGATTTTTCATACCAAACCAGGATGTTACTGATAATTCATACTGATGCGCCTGTTTTGACTGTGGTCAAATCAGACACACTAGGATTGTTTGTCTTGTTTACGTGTAATGGTGACTCGGACGAAATAAAGCTTTTAACAATTGGAAAGAATCTTCGAAAGATGAAGAACGCCTCGAAAAACGAATGATTAACATTAACTAGCCTTCAAACTATTCTTGAGAATATAACCAATTTGATGCGCTTGATCGAAGTAGCTCACTTCCACAAACTCTTTTCCTTGGTTATTTGAGTACTGTTGAAGATCTATGACTCCAAATCTATCTACCTAGGATCTTAGAAGGAAGAACACACGCGTTAAGTGAAATCAGTGATGGTGCACTGGATATCACCTCAAGCGTGAGAGTAATAATCTCCCATAGGAATTCAGAGCTAGCACAATAAGTAAAATGTAGATAGTGAGAGTGAAATGATCCAACCCTTTCTCCATCTAAGGAGGGGGTATTTATACTCACAAACCAAACTGGTGACGTGCCAACGCATGATTGGTTGGTGGATATGTGAGATCTACCATGGGGCCCATGGTAAGATTAGACTATAGCCTTTTAGACACGTCGTATGTGGGTGCCGAGTGAGGCTTAAGACCTTTGTGTGCCCTCTAAGCATCGCGAGCAAGAACTTCTAGGAACGTCTACCACTCCGAGTAGCGTCCTAGTGTCTTGATGAGACGTTGAATCTTGAATGCAACCCGACAAGGCGGAGAGCCTAGAATGTGTCCCAGTAAGATAGGGAGCTATGCATACGACCCAGCGATGCGGGGAGTCTAGAATGTGTCCTAGTGATGTAGGGAGCCTTGCGCACAACCCGGCGGGATGGGGATCCTAGAATGTGACCCAACAAGACAAGACACTTGAAGGCGACCCGATGAGGTATGAGACTTGACCTAGAGAGGTGGGGACCTTGAGAGCATTCGATGACTCTAGTAAAGACTAAGTATGGAGGAAAGGTGATAACCTCTTCTTTTGACATGGTTGCCTCTTGTGGAAATTAAGTATGAGAGAGAGGTGAAAAGCTTTCCTTGTGACATGGTTGCCTCTTGTGGAGGCCAAGTATGAAGGAGAGGTGTAGAGCTTTCCGTGTGACATGGTTGCCTCTTGTGAAGGCCAAGTATGAAGAAGATGTGTAGAACTTTCCTTGTGACATGGCTGCCTCTTGAGCTGTCTTAACTCTTATGGATGAAGGGCGCGTGGGCACATGGATGCAATTTGTAGGGACGTAGGCGCGACTCCATATTTGACTTTCTCGGATGCTGAGGTGGTGTTCATATGTCACGTATCCCTATGTTATTCGTCCGTTTCATTTATAATTTTTTATGTATCATCTAATAATTTTATAAAAAGAAAATATAACACTCATTTTGGGATGAATGGAGTATCAAATGAAGACAAGGATTTTGTGCATCATTTTCGGAAGAGGTTGTGCAAACTACAAGTTACTACACTAGCAATGAGCTCTGCTTACCATCCCCAAATAAATGGTTAGTCAGAGTCTTTGGAACAATATTTAAGAAATGTACGTGAGATGCTTTGTTGCTGATAATCCACTGACAGAGACGGATCTAGGAAGAAGGGTATAGGGCAGTTGCCCCATTGAATTTTTTTTTTTGTTGAAAATTTACTATATATTTTTATTCATACTAATTTTTAAATTTTGCCTCCACTAAAATATATTTTTTCAATATGTCTTATATTAATTTAAAATATTTTTCTCATTGTCCTGTAATTTTGCCTCTACTGAGTAAATATTATGGATTCGTCCTTGTCACGAAAATGGAAAAATTTCTTACCTTGGCCGGAGTTGTAATATAAATATAATACAACATTTCACATTGCAGCATAAACGTCACCATTTGAAACTTTATATGAAAGAAAACCTTCCACCATCACTAGTTATGTGCCAAGATTTACAACATACAAGGAACCGCATGAGCTATATATTATCCTCGAGGGATGCGATTTTGACAAACCTGAAGCACAATTTACTAAGAGCCTAGGATAGAATGAAAAAGTTCAAGTATAAGAATATGAGGGAAATTACTTATCAAGTGGGGATGAGATATATTGGGCCATATATAGAGACTAGAGAGAGGACAAATAGACAGAATAGGGGATAAGTGAAGTTGTTGATAATTGTCTTGATTCTTTCTCTTAATTTGTACCTTCTCTTCTTCATTATCTCTCTGTAATGGATTCTTGATCGAATCTTGTTAAATTTTAGTTGAATTGAAAGGCCAAGGAAGCTAAATAGTTGAGGCAAATTTGAGTATACTCTGTTTAGTTTCTTTGTTATTGCTCCTCATTTCTCTTCAGACCCTCTGGTATCATACCAAAAGCTCAACCTTACTCTATATTTAACATATTATTTGATGCTATAAAATTAGCGAGAAGTTAAATAAATCAAGCCAAAAGGTGGAGAACCACACATTCATGTACATAATTAGTCAAATAATAGTGATCATATATGTAACTTGGTAAATCTTTTAAAAATCTTTTGCATAAAACTATTAATTTAGCTAAACATAGCAAGAACCTTTTTTTGTCTCATAGTTTGCAGTTAGATGGGAACGAACATTGTTTCTCAACTCAAACCAGCAACATTTCCAAGAACAAATTATCATCAAACGTAAACAAATTGATTTACTGTTGCATTGTTTGGCTGATATAGGCATGGACATCTTCAACAAGGCCAAAATCGTCCGCCTCCGGAGCCACCACGACAAGTACCTAATGGCGGATGATGATGAAGAGACGGTGTTCCAAGAACGCAATGGAACTTCTGGAAATGCAAGATGGACAGTGGAGATTGTGGAAGGCTACAGCTTAATTCGGCTCAAGAGTTGTTATGGTAAATACCTTACAGCATCCAACATGCCATTGTTTCTTGGCATGACAGGCAAGAAAGTCCTGCAAACTCTGCCCCGGAGATTGGATTCTTCGGTTGAATGGCAACCCATCAGAGAAGGAGTCCGTGTTCGTCTCAGGACCCACTATGGCCATTTCTTGCGCGCCAATGGACGCCTACCTCCCTGGCGGAATTCAATCACTCATGACATTCCACACAGAAGTTCAACACAGGATTGGGTTCTCTGGCATGTTGATATACTAGAGATTCGGCCTACGCCAACGCCAACGCCAATGCCAGCACCAGCGCCTGTACCTAAGTCTAAGTTTCGTCCTCCGCCTCCTCCACCAGATCCAGATTCATTTAGTAGAATGTGTTCAAGTGTTTCGTCTGGTTCAATACACATTAGGTCCTCAGATTTTGAGGTCTGGTGAATACATATGAAAATCTATGAGGAAAACTTTTTATCACAGTTCCGTCACAAATTGTGACATAAATCATATTTTTCGTCACAGTTATAAATTTTTGCATGTCACAGTCCGTCATAGTGTATTTTGATGCAGTTCTTGATGCTAGATCTTTTTGGTGCAGTCTAGTGAAGCGTTCCCGTCTTCACCCACGAAGAGGCGCGTTATTTATTACAGTATTGTGGATGATAATAAAGGAAATGTCAAGAACAATGAAGGTGAAGGACCTTCTTTCGTTTTCAATGGCATGATGCTTGCAGAGCTGAAAACCAAGTTGGAGGAAGAGACGGGGCTCGATGATTTCATCGTCTGCTCGCGCAATCCATTGAATGGAAAGCTTTATCCCCTTCGGTTGCAGCTTCCTCCCAACAATGCAGATACGCATGTTGTTGTGGTTCCATCTTCCTCAAAAGGTATGTTTTTGTTTCATGAATGCTCATGAAAATATGTGCAATGACAACAAGTGATTTAGATTTATGATTGCAAGGAAATGTTGCATTGTTGTTTGTTTAGTAGACAAATCTATACAATAACATATGAATTTTATCTTTCATGTTACTGGTTCATCAAATTAAGGTTGTTTCATGTAATTTGACAGTGGCAAGAGAGCTGCAAGCAGCTGGAGGGAGTCCAACAACATTGTAATCTAGAAGAGCGTCGCCGGAGAATACAAAGTTGTTGATGCTCCATTTGTACATTCTTCAAACCAACTTATGGTTGCTTTGCTAACAAAAATCAGAACAAAATTGAAATGATTGTGTTTCATCTTTGTGATCATGTTATGGTTATAACATTTTTTGTTCTCTACCTCTCTCATTTTTGACAGAATTTCACATTTACTGAACGAGCGAATAACTGAATATCAACCTGTGTGATAAAGAAATGCTTAGAAACTAAAAATACTTAAAGAGAAATGAATCGGTATATGTGAAAATTAGGTAATGCAATTCCAGACTGTAGATAAAAAATATATATATATATATAATAATAATAATAATA
>JAYMTK010003946.1:0-11677 GCA_036897405.1 Pelargonium myrrhifolium | reverse complement strand
GCTTAAAGTCATAGACCAAACTTCAGGGGTGCTTTTTGTAGAAACTCAAACAACAGGGGTGCTTACTGTAATTTTCCCTATTTATAATGATACCGGTAATTGCAAATTTGTAATGATCACATATAACAAAATTAATATAAAAACATTTAAATCTCTTATTGGGTTTTTTCAATTAATAATAGAAGATTTGTACAAGTAAGTTTGTAACCATTTGAGAATATACGGGGATATATAAATCTAGAAATGAAATTAGTAATTACCTAGTAATCATTTATTTTCATTCCAAAATAAATATCCTGTATTTTCTTTTAGCGGAACGAAATTTATTAACCATACCAAAGGTATGTGGGCCAAGTGGTTAAGCACTTGAGTTTCCCTTTCGAGGTCTCGGGTTCGAGCCTCTTTGCTGGCGGTATGGGGTGAGATTTTTGGGGTTATTTGGGTGAGGTGGGGTTATGGGTTAGAGGGGAGAGCTACCCCCTGTTGTGTAGCTCAACCATCAAAAAAAAAAATTTATTAACCATTCTCTAGATTACAAAGTACAATCAAACATAACTAATCTACCCTATAATACAAGTTTGCACACACGACCAACACCTTAGAAACATGAGACCGAAACCACAAACTTTAATTTGGACCACAAAGACCCCAAATCATAGCAACTAACATATCTCCCAAACAGAATAGAGTTGGCTAACTACAACACACAAGTCCGTCTGGTGCTTTCTGACCACGTGATCTCTATATGTAGACCATGGCGGGCTCCCTTACACTCTACCTTCCAAGGCTTTATGGGTAACGGGCGCCAGGACCCAAACCCTTTTTCGCCATCTCACGATTTGACATTTCTCCTTCCCTCAATCTCTAGGGAGTCGTCCTCCTCTCTCTCCTCCTCATTCTCTGTCATACCCTCCATGTCGCTCGGATCTCTGTCCACCATTGCTCCCACTTTTGGCCTTTTAGCAGCAGGAACTGTCCTCCCCTCATGTCTCCCCTGTTCCTCTACTTTCTTTAATCCCGTACGGATTTTCTCCTTCTTAGAAGTCCCCACCTCCTTCACTTTTCAGTTCTCGTCCCTAAACCATTTAGCCGCATACCTAGAGCTTGTCTTCTCATCAGTAGCATGCATAAAAACTCCATAAAGCCTCTCACCTCCCATGTCCCCCAGCTTATACCTCCCACAACATGATTGTTCATCATGTCCTAAAATACCACAGAAGAAACAAAAGTGAGGTAACTTCTCATATTTGAAGTATACCCAACGCCAATCACCCTCCAACGGTCTTACCTTCATCCTTCTTCTTAATGGTTTGCAAATATTCACTGCAATTCTAAGCCTCGTGTATGTCGCCCTTGTCGTTGGTCCCCTTGGTTTATCCATACTCACATATTTTTCAACATACGCCCCAGTACTCTTGAAAGTTTATTCCGACCCAAAGTTTTCTAGCAACATACAATTGAGCCCACAATTTCAGCCATATTAAGTCCACACTCCCAGCTATCTCTCTAGGTTTCAAGAGCTTACAAACCAGCGACTTGTAATTATAGAACCACGGTTCACCATCAATGATTTTGTTAACATCTCATTCATGATACAACTAAAAGATAAATCATTGCTCCCCATACCCCACCAGTTCCTCAATAATTTCAAAAGCATTAATCCTTTGCCCCAACTTCAAGATAGAAGCCAATCTAGCACTCATTGCTTTAAAATTAATCTGAGTATGAGTTATGAACTTACCTACATTCCTCCACGTAGCACTCTTTGGTTCAGGTACCTCTATTGGAGTCGGTCCCATGTCGAGCCCGCTCTCCTCCTCCTTATTGAGTCTCATCAATCTGAATCCCGCCACTACTTGATCTGCCATTACAACCGAAACATAGACTGCCTCTAGATTTGCACCCTACTCATCCACGGAACCTCCGCGACCGCCTATTCTCCCTTTACACGTTCAACTTAACCGAAATAGCCACCGTCCGACGATACAACTTTTGCTTGCGCACCACTGTAACTCCACCCGTTGCTGTGTAGCATGGGCTACACTGAATTAGGCCGATTCACTCCCTTTACCTACTCATTCTCATTCGTCCTCCCACGTTCACTCAATACCCTTAGGGCCACTACTGGGTTCAACTGGTGTTACTCTCAATAGCTAAACCCTAGAAATTGGACCAAAAAGCCTTTCGCACCTTTGATACCTTTTACTGTGATATCGTAAAGTATAATATTTACAATATCTTGTATTTTTTAAAATAAGGAAATTTAGATCGATTATCAACTTCTGTTATTGTCCCTATATATTTTTTATTACAACTAACACAACTCAAAAAGTTACAAAATAAGAGAACAAAGGTGCTAAGTTAATGGACTAGAAGGCTTTGAAGGGTTTTATTTAAGAGGTCTAGGGTTTGGCATGGTGGTTCAGTGGCGGCGATGAAGCAACAGATTGGAGGCGGCTAGGGCTTCCAACATGCAGAAGTAAGGTCGAGATGGTTGCAACGGTACCGAGGGCTCAAGCAAAAGAGAATCGCAGAGTGGGGGCGAGGAAGCTTTGCGAGACGGAAGACGTTCATCCGTCAGGGCGGCTCCATTGGGCAGCGATCGTCGCGGCTGGAGTGTGTTGTTGGGTGTGAGGCACGGGGCGCCGAGACGGAGAGGACTAGGAATGATAGAGGGAGGGAAGATGCGGCAAATATGTTGGAGAAAATAGTAGGGGCTCCGTTCCGACCATCGGAGGGTGGAGGCGGGGCTATGGCGGTGCATGGGTGGTGTGGGGAGTGCGAAGCAGATGGGGAGGCGAGGCGACTGGGGCGGGACAACAAAGTGAGATATCCGGGAAGTGGCGACCGGTTGGAGCAGGTTGGGCTTCGGGTCGTTGGTCAAGAGGGGGGTTTAATTTCTGTTTGGTCATTTTTTTCTCGTTGTTTTTTTTGTTTAAGTATCTTTATTTAGTTTTGGTTTATATCGAGTATGGTGTTTCATTTGGTAGGGCCGGTTGGTGGGGCAACTGGAGCAGTTTCATTGCTTTCAGCTCGGGTATAGTGTGGACGATATTGTTAATGGGGGGTGATTGGTCGAGAATAATTTATCTCGCATCCCATGAGTCTATATTTGGAGGCAGGGGCCTCGGGCTACTACTGGCTCGCGTTGCTGATGGAATCTGTATTAGATTTCATTTTGTGAAAGAGACAACATCCACTATTAATTAATATAATTACGTTTTTCCTTTAACAAAAAAATGCTAAGTTTTAACCAAAAAAAGGTGCTAAGTTAATGAATTTTCGGATTAATCTAAGCCGTTAATAATGTTAGGGCACCTCATTGCAAAAAATGATCCAACGAGTCGCTCTAGTAAAATAAATATAAAGCAATTACTTTATTTAATTGACTTGATGTAGATTTAAATATAGTATTTTGAGTACCAACCAAATGGTTGGAATGTGCAATTAGACTAATTCCATGTGAAGACGTACATGTAAATCAGATGCCAACCTCGAATTACTTGGATACACCAAATGATATGCATTTTAATAGTTAGACATGGAAGTAACATGGGGAATATTCAGCATACATAGTCTACTCTTTTGTATAATCATTAATAATATTATAGTTCCAAATAAAATAGTCGGTGGCGACAGCTGAGTTGGTGGTTTTTTTCTCAACCAATCATACTATCATTTATTGATAATAAATATGGAGAACTTTGTTCACTCCGAACAACACAAAAATGGTAAGGATCTTATGTAATAATCTCACTGATTTTACTATTATTATGCGGAGAATAATTTACAACGATAGAAAATAATGTTTTCCATTCGCAATTAATAACTAAATAAGGACTCTAGCCGGATTTTTTTATAAGCAATATCATCCACACTTAAAAAAAAAGTCAAAATAGAGATATCGAAGGGACCTTAAAAGCCGCTTGCCTAATGGTTGCTGGTCAAATTGGTCGTTCTTTATTTAAGTTTTAGTTGAAATATTTTCTCTCGATTACCGTGGATCCCATTCATCTATTATTATTGTTGTTGTTAAACAAGTAAAATAGAAACATATTTGCACAATGTGATATGGTTTTGTTTTGTGTTCAGCATTGTCTCCATCTTCACAACTAGTTTCACTTATCGGTGTCTTTTTTTTTTTTTTTTTGATTCTTTGATACCATTTCTCTATGAAATGTACAAGGAAGTTGAGCTTTATGTAGCATTTCTAATTTTTTTTCTTCCTCTATTGCATGAAATAAGGTGAACATGTCATCTGTGTTTGTCATTTTTAAGAATGTGAACAGTTTTCAGTAGTGAAGTCAAAAGAGAACACCAAGCAATGAAAAGCCATATGTTCTTGAAGTCACAAAATTTTCTTGAAAAAGAAGGGGAAAAAAATACCATTTGGGTTTTGCAGAATGAAGAAATACTTCCCAGACAATCAAATTGTTCATTTTACAAGATACATCCAACCTATCAAAATTCAAAATAATGAAGGAGGAGGCCTATATAAGAGCCATATATGCATCTCCAATTCTTATCTTCACTTTAAACCAACCTCTTGTTCTTAGTTATCAATATATTTTCCAGTTCAATCACAATGGCTGACACAAAAGAGGATCATGTACAGTTAAAGATTATGGTTGACAAGGTGAAAAATCAGGTTCTTTATGCTGAGGCAAATGCTTATTTTGTTGATACCCTCTTTAGTTTCTTGACATTTCAATTGGGAACTATTGTTAGGCTCATCAGCAAGGCGCATTCACAGCCAATAACATCATACTCACCAGGATCTGCCATATCCATTCTTAACACAAACAAAATTTCACCTTGTGATTTGGAGACAATTAGCATTGGCAAAACAGAGGTAGAGTGAGCTCCATATGGAATGATTATTATTGTATTGTGACCATTTTACTTCTAAGATTAACAATGTTGGCTTTTGTTGCAGGGTCTTAGCATTCTGAGAGCCTCTCTTACTTCAACTTCTGCTTAAACAAACGGGCTATTCCACAAACTGAACTCGAAGAAGCCGAAGACAGAAATCCAGTGTAGCTATGCATAGTCTCTGCAAGAACATTGGATTCTTGATCTATATATGATTTGCTAGGAGCTCATTCCATGCCAAATTTCAGTTTCTTTTTCTTTGTATTTGTTATTGATTGTTCCAATCCAAACACAATGGAAGACATTTTGCTTTGTGTTTAAGTTGAGTAATACTCATTCCGTTCCAAAATAAGCGTACTGTTTCTCTTGAATTTTTGGCCTAAATGAATTGTCAATAATTTTTGTCCCCAAATCAGTGTATCTTTCCTCTTTCCCTTTGCATATCATCCAAATTCATAAGTATTCATATGACGAAAAAAACTCTCATAAATGGACCTGATTTTGTTATCTGATTTTGGAGTTACCAGGTATCATAGTTTCCTATATAACCAAACCTAGTCAAAGAATGTTGATTGTTTCTTTTATTTTTTCAAAGGAAAGAAAATCAAGTCAATTTAATGACATATGATGCATTTTCTTGTCAATCCTAATACAAATATTCTCCACCTTCCTACTTTCTGAGAACTCTACCATGGCCAGCCCTCAGTCTCTTCTGTTTTGTTTCATTTCCTCCATTCTTGTGCTCGCCTTCGCCTTATCTTGCAGTGCCTCTGATGAAGAAAGAGAGGCAAGTTTCTTTTTATCAGTCATTAATTTAGCTCTGTAAATACAATGAATTTGCCATTTTATTATAACTAAAATTGATGTTGATGCAGGTCTACATTGTTTACTTGGGGTCACTTCCTCAAGGAGGAAATTTTTTGCCCTCTTCGCAACACCTTAATATGTTGCAACAAGTCACCGGGAGGAGGTGATTAATTTTGTCTAGATTTTGAAGTTGCTTATCTGTTAAATTCTGTAGAGCAAGTATCAATCTCATTTTGTTTTGGGTTTTTCCAAAACCAGTTCTGTAGCAGATTCACTGGTTAGGAGTTACCGACGAAGCTTCAATGGGTTTGCTGCTAAACTCACTAAGGAAGAGAAACAAAAGCTTGCTGGTAAGTACACCTTGACACATTTTATCTCTCGATGGAACATAATAGTATTTATAGGATTTTGATAAAATTGATGAATATCTGTGCAGGCATGAAGGAAGTGGTTTCTGTTTTTCCTAATAGGATTCTGAAGCTTCAGACAACTAGATCATGGGATTTTGTAGGTTTGAGTGAGACAGTAAGCCGAAATGTTGCTGTTGAGAGTGACACTATAGTTGGTGTCATTGACTCCGGAATCTGGCCCGAATCTGATAGTTTTAAGGATGATGGATTCGGTCCTGCTCCGAAGAAATGGAAGGGTGGTTGCAATGGCGGAGTGAATTTCACTTGCAACAAGTAACAAATTTCTTCCAATCTACCATTGTATTGACATTGTTAATTTCATGCCAATTGAGTAACAAAATTTTGTCTCATATGTTTTGCAGCAAAATCATTGGAGCTCGAGTTTATCCCTCAGAATCTGCAAGAGATGACAATGGACACGGATCTCACACAGCCTCCACTGCAGCTGGAAACAAAGTTGTTGATGCAAGTTTCTATGGCATTGCCAAGGGAACGGCGAGAGGAGGTGTTCCATCGTCTAGGATTGCTGTTTATAAGGTCTGCGACGCAGATGGGTGCCCATCAGGGGATATTTTGGCTGCATTCGATGATGCTATTGCTGATGGAGTCGACATTATCACAATTTCAATAGGAGGCTCTCCGGAACAGTTTGACAGGGATGCCATTTCCATCGGGGCCTTCCACGCGATGGCTCGGGGGATACTCACTGTGCAGGCTGCAGGAAACTTTGGCTCTAATAGAGGTTCGGTGGGAAGTGTCGCGCCATGGATTTTTACAGTTGCAGCGAGTACCACTGATCGCCTGATCATAGACAAGGTTGTTCTTGGAGACGGGAGGGAATTGGTGGTATGTTTCTTGAATCGCTGGCTGATTTTTTTGGGTGTAAATCATTGGTTTAATCTAGTTCGGGGCTTAGTTGTAGTTAAGCCTCCTCACCTCTTCCCATAGGTGTGTTTATTGAGAATTGAACCTGATAGCTCTTCCCACAGTCTCAGTCTGCATTGCTAGATGAGTTAGTACCCAGTGGTTTGAATTGTTGATCTTATTCTTGTCCTTGCTGAACAATTTTGGATCATATATTTTGATTCTAATGGTTACACAAATAGGGGAGATCGGCTAATCCTTACGTATTAAACGGGACAAAGTTTCCTCTGATAACGGGAGAACAAGCTTCAAAAACTTCATGCGCTAAGATATCAGCTAGGTAATTTCCATCTACTTGTATCACTTACTTGATAGTGAAAATTCAAGGGGTAATTGCACATAAATCTCATGTACTTTACACGTTTTGCATATGGATACCCTAACTTTTTTTTTTAAATTTTTGATTACCATGTACTATGTTGTGGTTCTCTCCGTCACGGAATATTCGATTTGTTAACGAAATATTTCTTTTTTATCATGTGCTATGCACATGACATAAGTTTTTTTTTTTGTCCATTTTGAGAACTACTTTGTCCTCAAAAACACCATTGAAAGGATGCTCGCTCAAGGGAAACTTGAGCACTTCAAGGGGAATGAGACTCGCCGAGGCCGTAAGATGTCTCGTGAAAAGGACATTTCTGAAAAAACTCAGGTCATGTGCATGACACATGATCAAAAAATAGAATATTCCGTGACAGAGAGAATCCCTGATATAGTACATGGTAGTCCAAAGTTAAAATAAAACTTTAGGATGTTCATGTGCAAAACGTGTAAAGTACAGGGGTTCATTGCAATTACCCCAAAATTCAAAGTATAACATACATTTGCTTATATTACAGGTTTTGTGCATTTGGGTGCTTAGACGAAAGTCTAGTGAAGGGAAAGATTGTTGCTTGCGAATGCGAGAACATAGATGGATTCGGTGAACCTAAACGAGCTGGGGCGCTTGGGGCAATAGTACGCGGCGGAGCTAATGACATTTCTTATATACTCTCATCGCCTGGCTCGGTTCTAAACGATTATGGCTATTCCGCGGTTATGTCCTATGTTAAATCCACCAAGTATGGTTTCTAGTTAAGTAACATTTTGGGTTAACTATATTTTTAGTACCAAAATTTATACGCGTAATCAGATTTGATTTCGCGTATAAATTTGGGTACTAAAAATATATTTAACCCTAACATTTTCATTTCCAAAGTTCCCTTCCATTTCTAATGTCTTTTCTGCGACAGAGACCCCGAAGCAAACGTACTAAAGAGCGAAGAAGTTAAAGATTCTTCTGCTCCTTTAGTCGCTTCCTTCTCATCGCGTGGACCGAACAGGATCATACCAGAAATTATGAAGGTAAAAAAAAGTCCATACGTTATTTTGTGTTGTATTTTAGTTCTTCATTAACATTGACAATGTAATGTTTATATTTCAGCCGGATATAAGTGCACCTGGAATTGATATCTTGGCGGCTTTTTCCCTGGTCCCTTCGGCTTCAGGAAGCGAATATGACAAAAGGCGTGTTCTATACAGCATTTTATCCGGAACCTCAATGTCTTGCCCTCATGCAGCCGGTGCAGCTGCGTATGTTAAATCATTTCATCCCGATTGGTCCCCTTCTGCCATCAAATCCGCCATCATGACCACCGGTAGTCAATCTCTTGCGACTCTTCACAGCCGATTTCACTGCAAAAAATTTGTGCCACAACCCAATGTTGTAGCAAACTTTGTAGGAAACGGGTTCCTACAAGTTTGCTATAAGATTGCTACAACATTGTGCTGTAGCACAAAGACCTGTCGTAAATTTGTAGTAGTAATTGTTGTCGCAATCATGTAGCAATCTTGTAGGAAAATGTCCTACAAGTTTGCTACAACAGAATTGTTGGATATATTTTTAGTAGTGTCTAGTGTTCGATTTAGTTCTTTGATTTCAATAATACTAATTTCTTGCACTTGTAGCTTCTCCAATGGATCGCGCCAAACACAAAAATGCTGAGTTTGATTATGGATCCGGACAAATCAACCCTGCAAAGGCCATTAGTCCCGGTCTGGTGTATGAAGCTGGCACAGAAGACTACATCAAAATGCTTTGCGATGCCGGTTACAGCGACGAAATGGTTAGGAAAGTTTCAGGAGACAACAACATTACTTGTGAAGATGGATTCGAAAAAGGTTCTCCGAAGGATCTGAACTACCCTTCGATGACAACAACAGTTGCTCCGAATAAGCCATTTGAGGTTGTGTTTAACAGAACAGTAACGAATGTTGGATTTGCGAACTCCACTTACAAGGCACAAATTTCCTCGGATGAGAAGGTTATTGTTAAGGTTGCAATTGTACCTGATGTTCTGTCTTTTGTGTCGTTGAACGAGAAGAAGAGTTTCATGGTGAGCATTTCGGGACTAAAAATGCGAGATTCAGCAATAATGTCTGCATCAGTTACATGGTCTGACGGCACTCATAGTGTGAGGAGTCCAGTAATTGCATATGCAGTGTCTGCTGGTAAAAGTAAAACAGTACCATTTGTTTATTAGGACTTTCATGAATGTGCCATATATATCAGTTTGTCAACTCAAATAAAAACTTTTCTTTGTATTTTGATCCTGTGAAATTGAAGCTATCTACAGTTTATGAATGCAAGAGATATGAGGCACAAGACACACACAGGTGGAAGCTTACAGATGCATGAACACTCTCGTCTTCTTAATGTATCAGTGTCCAATCATGAACACTCTCGTCTTCTCAATGCATCAGTGTCCAATATGACACTCTTCACACACATTTTTTCTAATTTAATAATAATATTTTTAAGAAAACATGTGTCTGACATCTTATATGTCTTCTGTTTGTTGTTAAGAAGGAATTGATCGAACAAGTTTCACTCTCTAAAGCACATACACGGGTATATATAAGTTGATTAATTTATATGCACAAATATAAAAAAATACTACATCCGTTTCAAAATAAGTGTCGTTTTAGAGATTTTCACACATATTAAAAAAAGATGTTAAATAATCTTTGCCCTTAAATAAAAACATAAAAATCATCATTACTTTTGGAGTTATCCCTACAAACTTTTCATCTTTTATATAAGACAAGTAAAATAAAATCATGACTAAAGGGTAATATGGAAAGTTCATGTGTAAAAGTTTGTTAAAAGTCGAAAGTTACACTTATTTTGAAACGGAGGTAGTATAAATCATCATATATTACTATTAAACATAATTTTCATATATTGTGTATAGTTTAATAAAATATATGTGTTACCCTATTCGCATCGTGTTTCATAATGTGTAAATAATCAGAACTTCTAATTCCAAGTGTTTTTTCTTCTTCTTTTCAAGTTAACTAAGAACTCCAACATGAGAATCTTTGCTTAGCCTAAAAACACCTATTGATTCAGCAAGTAGATTTAGGATTAACGTTATAAACCATCATTCAACTATATTTACTTTTTGTATTTGTTCCTCTATTTTAAAATCATACTGATTTTTATATTATACATTGCAAATTGGGAGAAACAGAAAAACTCAGATTCTCAAAATCACATGCAGGTGGCAAAACAGCATAGCTATAAAATCAAAAAAGACATATACTAAAACTTAGAGTAGAACTCGGAATCAAAGTATCAAAGCACAACCTGAACCTAAAACGAATATATGAACTAAATAACCAAACTAGACAAAAACTCAAACTAATCTATAAAGTAGAAATTTTCTTATGCCACCATGCATCCAAAATTCCAAACCTACACCTTACCATAAACCAATGAAACTAAACACTAAACATAAAAAAATATAAAATTCGATAACAAACTCAAACCTCATCTTTTTAATCATTCTGTTCATTTTATTCCTTTTATTCCTTGTGATTGACGACGTTGCCGCCACCTAACTTTACAAAAACACTAGCCGCTGCCTAAAGAGAGACTTGTTGACATCGTCCTTGGTCAATATTCTTTGATCTTCTCTAAACTAATACACATATGTTTACATTCTCTTTAGAGTGCCCGGAATCTCAGCCACAATTAATTTGGTTGAAATTCTCAGTCAAGCCACAAAGAAAAATGGATCTGGAAGGGCGCTCCGTGCCGACAAATTCATTAGAACGAGTATGAGTATTAATCGATGACGCGACATCACCTCATTGGTCATATTTAATTGGCTGAGATTTTCTCTCTCTCTCTCTTTGTACATTTTACAATCTCATCACTGATGATAAAAAAATGTTTAATTAACTTTTGTTTCTTCCTAAATTTTGGGATTAATTACCCTGGGTCCCCTAACTATAAAAACTCACCGCGCAAGTCCTCAAACTAAAAACAAGACGTTGTACTCCCCACTCTACGTTATAATGGGTCACCGAAGTCCAACCGTTACTTTTGACTAACAGAGTTAACAACGAATTTGTGTAAAATTATAATTTTGTCCTTCAAAATTTGTTTTTTTTTTCATTTAGACCCCTCTTCTTCAACCTCCCTCTTTCACACACTTATGATCCCCATCTCCGGTGACCTTCAATCTAACTCTGGCAATCCTCCTCATCTCCGGCGATTACTCCACGCCGGCAAAACCCAACCTCCACTTCACCTCACCACCATCTTCTTCTTCTTCTTCACCATCATGTGTTGAAAGAGGCCAACCAAAGCCCTAACCTAAGCTTCATCCACCATCATC
>JAYMTK010003945.1:0-11677 GCA_036897405.1 Pelargonium myrrhifolium | reverse complement strand
TAGTATGTATAGATTTAGATACTGTGTAGTAAAATCTTAGAAAAATTATTAAAAACCATAAAAAAAAGTGGTTAAAATAGTGAAAATATGTTGAAAAAAATAAGTTAAATTCAATACACTCAAGATTTTAAAGAGGTAAAAGTTGAGTTTGTATAATAGTTTGCTTGATAAAAACAAAAACTCAAACTACATTTTTAGAAAATAGATATTGTTTATCAAAATCAATTTGTTTAAAAAAAAAATTTTGTTCATCAAAATACTGATTTTAATTTTGTTAAGATTTTTGGGATATGAATAAAATAAACAGTACAAACTCAAAATGTGTACAATAAACCCAAAGTAATCGATTTGTTCACATGAATACATTCAAGTTGTCTAAACAATATGTTGACATATATACTCTCATATGTTCATATATAGCTACCATTTTTTTTCTTCATTTTATGTTTAGTCAAACAGGATATTTTTGTTCTCTTCAATAACAAGCTCAACTCCAAATCTTCAAACTAACTTTTGGTAAAACAGTGAACTTCCTATCTCTTGTATCAATTACATTGGTCACATAAATACAAAATGTCACAATCTACATGCCAAATTTAAAATTTACTTTTGTATAGTTTAGACATTAAGTTGTTTAAGATATTATAGACAAAATTTGATTGTGTGTTACGACAACATAAGTGCTAGTTTCATTTTAATCAACCGATAATAGTACATGTTTTGAAGATTAATAAAGTACATCACATGAGGGGATAATGGTCACTTCATTTTTGAGCTCTTGAAATCACCTCTGGTTCTCGATAAAGTCAACAATTTTAGAATTTTACCAAACAAATTATTCATCTCCTCCTTTAAATTTGGCTTATGTGACACTACAATAGTGTTGCCAAAAAAGAACTCAAAGACAAAAAAATAATAATTTGTTGAGGTATTTCCTAGCATCCAAACTCAATCTTGAAGTACCTATGAGCATAAAGCTCTGAGAAAGCCTGGTACTCTATTGTAGTTCTGAGAGACATGCAATTTGTGTTTTCCCTTTTTTCTTCAGATTCATGAGTGATTAAATTATACAATTAAGGTTAAAAACATCTTTTGAATAAAAAAATAAAAAAGATTATAACAAATACAAATGGTAACTGAAATTAGGCTGGTTTATAGAGAATCATTTCTTGTAAAAGAAAAAGAAAAGAAAAAAAAAAAAAAACAGAATTTGACAGCATTTAAGCTATGGAGAGTAACCTAAAACTGCATTTAATGCACACAGCATGCAATATGTCACAGACCTTTCTCTCTCTGTTTCTACCATATTTATTGAAATGGATTCATCTAGATGGTTCAAATTTCTGGAAAGAATGTGATGAATCAACAATGTGAACGGCTGAGATTGCACACTAGGTTACTGATACAACACCCACACCCAAAGGTTGATGATACTATAAAAACCATATGAGCAATTTGAGTCTTCAACATTATATTCACAGTGGTGAAGCAAAATAGTTCATGAAAATCTTCCCTCAGGTCTTGCTTCTCTTCTTTCCAAATTTTTGTGTAACAAGACGTTCTGTCAGTTGAATCAACGTATAATTATACGAGAGGTTTAGGTTGATGGGAATGTTGTTTGGCTCAAGGTCATCGAGGCGATTTTTCTTGTAAGATTTCAAGATAATGTATGTAACATCTGATCTGGATGATCTCGGACCAGGCTTCATTCCCGTCAACCACTAATCTTCTTAAATCGTCGTCTTTCAAGAAAACAAAACCAGATCAGATCAGCTCAGATGAGGTAATTGTAATGGTGAGTTCTCTGCATCTTTGGATTGTTGCATGAAACATTCAACACTTGTTATAAACAATGTAAATGAGCAAAATATGATAGAAATAATTTGTTGCAGCCATTTGTTACTTTTTATGAGCTTTCATATATATGTTCAAATTGGTTAATTGGCTCAAAGAATCTTTTCTGATATTGCTCTCTTCACTCTGCATAGTTTTGTTCTGTTTCTTGCAGGTTAATTTCTGTTCACAACATGCAAAGTAAAAACTGAAGAAAATCAAGATGGGTTTGGCATTGTAACTGATCCTCTTTATTTGCAGGTAATAGAGAATGTGGTTTTCTGCAAACTTTCAAGGCTCTAAACTAAAAGAAGAATTCTAAGAAGATTTCTAGACATGCTATCATATATGATTATAATAAATTATGACTGACGTATGCATTAACAAATCAGATTTAGTCAATCTCATCGTCCTCATCAACAAATCAAGTTAACCTCATGAGAAGAAATAACATCCAACATTCCATAGGTTGTCTTCTTTCGGTCACCATTTTATGCATTTTACCAGACAATCTAGTGTAGTTGTTCTTCCTTTAAGTCTTGATTATATGACACATCCTCTAAGGAGATATTAGTGTTACCAAACAAGTACTTGGTGGTCCAACAAATCAGGTCGACCCAATCTATGTGTTATCTCTCCTCCTTGAACGCATTGAGCCTGTCTCCTTTCGGTCACCATTTTATGTATTTTACCAGACAATCTCATGTAGTTCTTCCTTAAGTTTTGATTATATGACACATCCTCCTAAGGAGATATTAGTGTTCCAAACAAGTACTTGGTGGTCCTGCACCAACACTAAATCAAAACACTATCTTTTCCTCATGCTCAGTGAGTAATTAAGACTATATCCACACAATCAAATTCAAAATGATGCATTTTCCTTAAAACAATTATTCCGACTAATTAATGTAATTTTAAACCTAAAGTTTAGTAGAAACAGTCATATATGCAGTTGTGCAGATCTGTGTACATGCAGAAGTTGCAGCCATTAAATACCAAAAATATCAGAAAACAGTCAAGCCTGCACATTGTGGATTATTTTGCTTCAAGAACACAACAAATTTATTATATTGTAGTGTGCCATTATTTGCCAAGCTTTCAAGTCCAAATCGAACAATGAGAATCTCATTCTATTCCGATTCTTGATTCTCATTCCCGAACAAAAGTTTAATCTGAACGCTAAGCTAACAAAGTCCTATCACATGCTATTTAGTACTGAAATGTTCGATAACTTGTTAAGGTAACGAGAAACTAGTGCAGTAAGGCATATCAGAGATCAAAAGTACAATTATAACGAGCACTACTTAGAGTTCATCATAAGGATTCTTCAACAACCGAACAAACTAAGCTTGATATAGTTCTCAAAATGGGCATCAACTGAAACACTCGCGTGCCAGGCTAGGCGGGTTAGATGTACAACAGTAAGATACGATAATTTATTGATTAAGTGATGATTTTTATCACTATACAAAGAAATGTTACCAAGGAATCATGTGAAGGGAAGGCTCTATGTGGTACAACGATATGGAAGGTAAAAGAAAGACCTTATTCGTGATTAATTGTCGGGGAAGACTTTCTCCAAGAACTTGAAGAACCGTTTAGCATACAGTTTTGGTTCAACAACAGAGATTAACCGCGGGTCAGATTTCAATGATTTGCATGCATGCTCTATCTTCTTTTTCATATTGTATTGCTGAAGAATGTCGATTATGCCCATGTAGAGAACGACATCATATATCTCAAAGAGTTCAACTTCGGTTGAATCAACTTCTTCTTGCCAAAGCTTGTGATTAGCCTGAGCTGGCATGTTCACTCCTAATTGTACCGGCAACCTGATAATTATGCAAAGGGTACCTTCTCATTTCTCAAATCAAGATACTATTAAGAAGCTATAATTCGATTTATGCAAGCAAACGAGTACAACGAGAGAAGGTATACCTTGCAGTGCCGGGCAGTATGAGATCAACTTCCTTTTCACCAACAGAGTATGCTCTAAGTGTATTTCCTCTGATGTGAGGACCCGGTGTACGTCTGACAAAGCTCGGTTCATGGGTTACGAGAATCAGGCCTTTCGGAGGAATTGTAAGCTCTCCTTGTGAAGTTGCTTCTAATGTAAGGACATATAGTAAAATCTTGGTAAGCAATGACTAGTTTATGTAGGATGTTCAAATTGGTGGACAGGAATGCTTACCATTACTGCCTGAGAAACTCTCGGGATTGCGAGAACCAGATGATTCTAAGAGACTTTTCAGATGCTCGGGAGCTCTAAAATGTAACCCCAACAGAAGGCTGTAGTCAATTATATGTTGAGATTCTAAGAACCTGCAATCCTGAGAAATTTGTCTGCAAACAATAAGAAAAGAAGATTTCAAATGATAATCAGACTATTTTCTGCAGGTAAGGTTTCATTTAGACATGTAAAAATTTTCAAAGCAATGCAAATTGTTAATACTTGCAAGTACGGATAGCATCAAAATGTGACGCTTTGTAAGCAATTGGGCACACAAAACGGCTATCTTAGTTTATATCAGATGACATGTAACCATATGTTTACACATAATAAGAAGCAACAGAAAAGAAAATCCAATGGTTAAGTCAACACAAGTGAGTGCACACATTCTCAAAATAAAACACTTACTCCAAAAGTGATTTTCGCAATAATTTGTCCATATGAAACTCATAACTCAGATCAAGATCCTTCAACGTGGTATTCTCCCGGATTTTATCTTTATCTGTGAATCTTCCAATAGTTGATCCCTTAAGGTCATAACGACGGTGGATCCTTAGTTCTGTGCAGAACATATTTCCCATGACCACAAAGCGTACCTTAAAAAAACACCAACACCTGTGTAAGTCACATGCATAGTACAAGGAAACTAAGGTCGCATGATAATTAAGGTAGCGGATAATACCTTTTTTCTACCTCTCAATGTTATTCGGTGGAGCCCAAAAAACTTCGTTATAAGAGTGTTTTCATGCTCTTTAACATGGTTAAAATAGTTGGGAAGCATCTTAAGAAGAACCTGTGCAACAAAAAAGAGTATATATACACATCATTCGAGGCATATAGATAAATATAGAATGAACAAACAATGGGAAATGGGTTCAAAACCTTCAGCTCAGATTTTTTAACAGTCTTGATCACAAATTTATCATCATTAGAAAGATAGAAGATGCTGCCACTTTTCCCCGGCGAAGAAATCTCCTTCAAACCATCATCTCCACAAATGGACATCATATACTCCGCGGCATCTAACTTGAACATTTCCCTTAAGTTCCTGAAAATACAACCCCGTTGTATTTTAAATCAAGAAAGATGAACATTATGCGAATACAGTATTGAAATACAAAATACCTGAAGACCATAGGGCAATAATCCTTCCAGCAGAAATCGATGGAATAGTGCGGAGGTGTTAACTGTGAACCCTTTTTGGGAAAATACATTCTAATTCTTGCTCGATCTCCAAAATCAGAAGCGCGAACATCACGCACAGGCACTGGAGTAATTTTGCCAACAGTATACCTGTGAGCTTCAAATGGTTAAGTGCTCCATAAGCTTAACAAAGCCTCATATAGTAAAGGTACCAAATTTATTAATAATATGAAAACAATACTACGTACGAACATGACAATGAGTCACTTAAATATCAACTTAGCTATTCCAAAAGCAAAGACGTATCAGCTGATTTGGTTAGGACACGACCAAACGGACACTATATATGCATGTTCTTCACTAAAAAAATTCCTAGTTCATGTTAACCCAAATACAGAGAGTGAGAGAAGTCTTTGTGTATCAATTTGTTTACCTGATACCAAGTTGCAAATTGAGCATTAAATAGTAGCTCCTCCGCTGGCCATCGAACATGTCCACACACGACCTTTTCTTCACTTCATTCACATGAAATTTGTTGCGCTGTTTACTTTTATGCGATTTCTCTGCATAATTCCTTATTTTCTCCTTGATCAAAACACCTTGCATGTATTCCCTTTCGTAAACCACGGAACTACTATCCTGTTCCCCGCGTTGGCCAACATCAGAGGGACAAGAAAGAGTGCACGAAATGTCATCACATGCAACATCTCCCACACGATCGCCAAAGCTCAACTTATCATCCAACAAAACATTCTTGTTTGATATCCGGCCCGAACTTCTTTGAACTCCGCCAGGAGAAATCTCAGAAACACAGCGCTTGACCTTTGGTCTCGCAGACTTGCACTCCTCTGAATTCAACGAAGAACTATGGAACAATATTTTTTTCCTATCATCATTGTATCCAAGAGAACTACACCACTTCTTTAGAGATGGATCTTTACTTCCGGCGGGATAGAATGTTCCTTTCCCGTCCTTTAGATCATTAGACCACATGCCAAAATAATACCCCCCATCAGCAAACCTGTAAATTCCCGACCCATGTCGAAATCCATTCAACCAAAGTCCATCGAAAAGATCTCCTACTGCCCATTTCATGACTCCTCTACCGCACATTTTCCCAGCCTTCCAATTTCCAGTATAAGTGTTCCCGCTATTCCAAGAATACCTACCATTACCTTCGTGAACTCCTTCTTTCCACGAACCTTCATAAATATCTGAATTAGAATAGTCCTTTCTTCCTAGTCCATGTGGAATGTTCATCCTCCAGGCCCCTGCATAAACGGATCCATCGAGTCCACTAAAGGTGCCAAAACCATGAACATAACCTCCAGAGAAATCACCCTCGTATTTTGCTCCGGATGGCCATGATAATTTTCCTTTCCCCGTCATTTTTCCTTCTTCCCAATCACCCTCATAAACCGTTCCATCTGACCACGTATATTTCCCCTTCCCGTGTGGAGCACTTCCCTTAAAATCACCAGCATAAGCATCTCCATTCTGAAACACCTTCTCATCAAGCCTAGAAAGACAAAACACATAACCAACAAAAAAATTGGTTCGACATACAACAACATTCTTATTTTCAGCATAAAAGAGAACGGGAAACGAATAAAATGAACAAGAAGAAGTCCTGAAGAGTGAGTTTGACCTTTTAGAGTCCTCTGCTTCCTCTGTATGCTGGAGGTACTCTACAAGTCTCATCCTTGATTCCTCACTAAACTCCGAGCACGTCTTTTATGCAGTGCAATTAGTAACTTCTTCTTTCACCACATATATAAGACCGTCATGTTCAGTTGTGAGATTCTGAACATACAATTCACTTGTCAAATTAAGTTTAAGAAAGACAGACAGTTAAGTACAGAATAACAAGTAAAATATCAAAATACTTCATCAAGAAAATCCACTCATTTGCCGGATCTATTTTGTTCTTTTACCTATCCCTGTCTCTCCCTTTCTTTGGAAACTGAATTACTTTACAGAAGCAGAATTCAGTACGAACTAAGAACGGTGATACTTAAAAAAGGAAAGTCCTGCATTAGAATTTAGAGCACTAGTAGATTATTTTCTTCTATTTTTAGGAATTCCTTAACATGCTTAACCTTTTCCATTTGACACTCTCAGTGTCATTATCAAGGAAACCACTCTGTTAATACGTGTCTTTAAACAAAATTACCAACATTCTCGAAAAGAAAAACACTTTCGGTGACCTCTCTGACTCTCTTGACATGGGACATAGAATCTTCCTAAGCATAATGGTAATGGAAAAAAGTCACAACACTTATTTCCTCATTCATGATAATATCTGAAAGATAAAAACTGTTTCCCCCAACTTAATTAGGCTTTCTTGGATTTTCCATTCAGAAATTTGTGATTCAGTTTACATCTCCACTCCACTTTCCACATAAATCCCCTTCTCCCAATCACAGCTGATAAATGAGATGAGGAATATAGATGAAACCCAGAATGTTGATAACCACAGAAACACAAGAAAGCTAGAATCTTTAACAATCTACAGTTTCAACTTTACCAATCAACTCAAGTCCTAAAAACCCTTTAAATTTCCAACAACTACCCACAAGAAGCAAACAAGAAAACAAGACAAAAACACACAAACAGAGCTATTTCATAACCCATTACCCATTTTTCCATCCTGAGTCACTCAAAAGAAATGAAATTTGCATAATCAACTGTCAAAGAAACCCAATACAGTAATGAATCTAAAACAACAAAGTGAACAAAGATTTGAAAAGGAAACATCATACAAAAAAAACATGAATATACAAAAGCAAACCTGTTCATAATATCTTGGTGAAAGGAACAAAAGCTGGCTCTCCTAAGCTGGGACCAAAAAAGAAACCCTAGAACTTAGCCCAAAAGAGATATGAATCAGTGGTACAAGGTAAATGTGCACAGAAGAGAACAAGGTATGTCTTTTTTTTGAGGTTTGAAGCTGACCAAAGCAACCAAAAAGACCCACAGAGATGCTTTTCTTGAGCTGACACTTGAAATCTTGAATACTTGATCTCTCTTCCTTTGCTTCTTCAGTTTTTGCATGGAATGAAGAGAAGCTCCTCTTCCTCTTCCACTCCTCCACCTGAAAAATCTGACATGACAAGGTGGATCTTCACATTCTATTGTTAAGAACTTGCCACATCATGTGTTGCTCTTTCTTGCTGGGACCCTCCATTGTCTTTTTCTTTTCATAAAAAATGGATATACTAAATTTGGTTTAAGGGATAGATTTAAGCTCTAAATTCTAACTTTATGAAAATCTCTTTATCACAACAAATATTTAGATCATAAAAAAGGTAAATTAATGAACACTAATTATTTGTAAAGCATCTATTTTTAAAGTTAATCAACGGTCAAATAATCAAACGTAGTAGAAACACTAATTAAAATAATTAGTTTAAAAGAGTGTTATGCAAAATACAAATTTATTAGAGTGAATTCGTATAATATTTAATGAATATCTCATTATCATTATTTTAAAAAGTAGTATTTTATTCAATACGAAAGATCATCTAACAATAAACTAGTACACTCAGGACGGGATTTGCAAATATATCCACACCTAACATAGAATACGACCAAGCCAAAGAATGAATCACGCGGTTAACATATCTTATAGCAAAAGCCATTCCTAAGCTACCAAATCGAGTTGAGAGAGCTAAAATATAATTAACTAGCAGATAAAAAACACTATTATCCTTCCCTTGATCAGTCTTCAAGGCCTAGATTAGTTTGACTCCACATCAATCTCCGACCATCCCCTATCTCCCACCTAGCTCAAAACTTCGCGAACAAAGATTGATCTCGAGCATTGCCCTCCTCAACAATGACCGACATTGTTTATGACCACCCAAACTGTTACAAATCTGTCTCCGAACAAGATATTGTGCCTTCAAGACGTAGTTTGAGTGAAAGTAACTCCAAAATTATTTCTTTATTTTTATTAACATATAGTTCGTACGTTATCAATTTAATTCCTACTACAACTACGACGTTGCTTGAAAAAAAATTATCATGAAAATAGCTAAAATGCTATCTTACTCATCAAATGACATCTATTATTTGTGCAAAGTAATGGGATTTGCTAAAACAAAAGGTTGAGATTTGATTCTGATTTTCAAAATATAATTTTCAAAATATAAGATAAAATAAGTCTAAAGATTTTTATTCTCTTATGTGGAAACTTCTGAGAAGAACTAAAATTATATCATATTCAAAGTTAGCTTTATTTTCTTTTTTCTTAATCTCAATTTAAAGCTCAAATTAAATATGTAAATGCCTCCTTGTCTTACCAAAAAAAGAACAGTAGTTGAATAATATTTTCAATGTGGGCCCCAGTTGGTGTACGATATCTTGGTCGGGCCCATCTAACGGTCGTGATTGTCTGACAGGTAGGAAAAGGATGGTGATGAGTTGTATTATGTATTTTCTGCTGTGTGGCTGCCACGTGAGCCATACACATAACTGTATGGTGGAATGTGGGCCCCACCGTCTGATTCGTTTCTCACCGGTTATGATTAGTACTGTAGAGAGCATAGTTGCCGTGGATGGGGCCACATCTGATTAACCATGCACTTTTTTTTTCTTCTTTTTTGTTTGTTTGTTATTTGATTTTTATGTATATATAAATGCCTTATCCAACCACTCATAAAAATAAAACCTTACCTAACATAAAATTGTGAACGTACGTTACTATGTTTAATAAAATGGTACAACATCGGTCAGTTGACTGATATAAAATTATATTAGTTGCATTAATAAGGTAATGACACTTCAATTAAAATATTGGATTCGGACAGATCGCTCCGCTCCCACAAATTAACTTGGTTGGGTATAAGTGATTTTAAATGAGGTATCATCATCTTATTGTTTTGTTAAGTTGCAACTGATATACATTTTACTCTTAATAAAATATGATATTCATCCTATATTTTGTACTATGTTTTAAATTGACGATTTAAAATTCGTAATTTAAGTAGTGTTATTTCAAGTTTTTTTTTTTTGAAAAAGTGTTATTTCAAGTTTAAGTTAAGACTCAACTTATACTTGATTCGCAAGTCTCATAAGTTGGATATCGAATTTGAAGTTTTTAGTATAGATTGTATGGACTTTTTCCTCCAGTCAAATCTAAAAATTGTTTGGGTTTATTTTGTGTGATCCAAACACATCAAAACGCAAAATAGATTTTAGTTGCATGCAAATTAAATAAAGTGGTTGTTTACGAATCTTATTATAGATTTTATTTGCGTGATATGGAACTAAAATTTAAATGGTTAATAGTTGGATTTATAAGATGACTACTTCTTTCCACGTGTTTCATATGAGCACCGTCTTATTTTTAAGAATCCTATGTATTTGGCGTGATTTGTCAAACTATCAATAAAAAAAATAGCTAATCGTATGTTAGTTGTTAACTTGTCAGTTCTTTTACAAGAAAATTGTATAACTTTTAAATGTGTTATTGCTCTATATAAGTTACTTGGCTATCACTCACAACCTAAAAACTAAAATTTTACTAATGTTTTGATTTTATAATATGTTAAATCCAATGACCAATAGAATTCAGAATTAACATTTGTCACCACTATAAGCTTCAACATTCAAATATCATTCCAAAATGCTCATTTTCTTTTAATAGTCAAATTTTAAGATGGAATCAAACATGTTTGATAAATAATTGGTAGCCACCCATGATGAAATTGATAGATAAAAAGTAAAAATATGTTCATTTATATGGAATCTTGAAGGCACCTAGTAAAGTGACCAAAACATGGGAGAGAACTGAAATAGTAGTATAAAATATTTATACCACATGTCCCATGTGTGCTAAAAATAATAATCCATATATAGTATAGCTAGTATTTTATTTGAGAACTTGGTACCATTATCTTTTCCCCTTAAATTACTCCTTAGCTAACATTGATAATTGTCCATTAACATAATTAGAATCTTGACCAGAATAAGATAGGCCTTAGAACAACTCTATCACATATTGTACTCTTTTTTTGACAACCATTTGCACGACAACATTTTGCACGTAAATAAAAATCTAGTCACATACTCGCTTTTACTTGTTTTTTATCAACTTAGAGAAAATGGATTTACGACAAAGCGTTGAGTAAACTGACAAGAGATTATTTCAGTTTAACCTCAAATTTTGAGTTCGAGACTCAAAATATACAACTGCATTTGATATGATTTAAAAATACCCGTTTCGAAAACTTCATGGTTAAAAAAAAATGGATAATTGCAGATGACTTCCTCGAACTTTGAAGGTTTGGCAGATGACCCTCTTCAACTTTTTTCCTTAGCACATAACCCCCCAAACTTGCAAAAAACCAAATTCCGTTAACTTTTCCGTTAAATCTAACGAAAAAACACACTCTCTCCTCACATGTCCTGCACATGACCTATTTATTTTTTAAAATACCCATTTTACCATTCTTCTTCATTTCAATT
>JAYMTK010003944.1:0-11678 GCA_036897405.1 Pelargonium myrrhifolium | reverse complement strand
ACAAATTCATCTCAATAATAAGTTAGTTGTTATCCATTGAGTTTGTAAGAACACGTGCCGATAAGAATTTAAAAGTACAACACTTATTAATTTTTTCTTACTTATTATTTTTAGTTTAGGTTTAATGCATATTAATTGATTGATATAAAGTTATATCAGTTATACTAATAATGTGATGACACCTCATTTATAATTATGGATCTAAACGGGTCGCTCCGCTCCCAAAAATTCACTTGAGTGGGTATAAGTGATTTTAAATGAGATGTCATCACCTTGTTGGCTCTGTTGTTAAATTGCAACTAAAATAACTTTATATCAGTCCACTGATATACATTTTACCCATTTTTTTTCCACAACTCTTCATAATATAAGGATAATTGAGTTGTTATCTTTAATGTGATACTATCATTATTTCACACACATTTATTGACACTAATAAATAAGAGTTATATATTAATAATGTTTATTTAGTGAAATTTAAAAGTAAATTTATAACTACATAGGGTGGAAAGTATTTTTTTTCATAAAATTTGTAGTTTCGCAACTAACCGCGATAACATTTTTTTGTGCAACGGAACCGACGACTCCACGTAAATTTAAAAATAATCAGGATATTATCTCTAATGTGAGATTATTATTATTTCACAAACATTTATTCACACTATTAAATAGGAGCATATACTAATAAATTTTATTTAGTGAAAATGAATAACATGACAACATCATTATTATATGTCAACCATATGATGGTGCTAATACATTAATCTCATTCAATATTTTTAAAACTCTTTTCATACATTAATGAGATTTGAAATTATGACATTTATAATTAGAAATTATACATATAGCTATTATTTAAATTGGTTCAACTCATTTGTCAAATGAGATGATAACATTGCTAAGTTTACATATGCTCTCATTAAATTGGGTAGTAATTACAATTTCAAAATTACATTATTCCAAAAGAAATTAAAACTAGAAATGTCAAATGAACCATAAAAAAAAAATATAAACGAATGGTTTAAATCGTTACTTATTTCGCATTCACGGTTATTAGAAGAGATATTATTCGAGACCGGACACTTCCTCGAAATATTAAATAAAAACAAAATTCTTAAATTAAGTGGAGAGTTTACTAAAGCATATGTAGATAAAACTAAATAGCATTGTTAAACAAATGAGAGTTGAAAATTTAAACTGGTGACCAATTTAGCCCCTCTATTAACAAATAAAATCCTGACACACGTGGCGTGAATGTAGACCACACAGTACGTATCTTGCATGACACAAAAGGTAGCTTTATCAATACTGAGCACCTGGACTGATGAAAAAGAGAGTAAGAGAGGAGAGTGCAGAAATAGCGTGAAGAAGAGACCGTTGGATTGGGAGCGAAGAGGAAGAAGAAGAAGAAGAAGAAATTAAAGAGGAATTGAAATGGAAACGCTTGTGATTAATGCAAAATTGGTGCTTTTTGATCCAATTTGCAGAAACAAACAAGGCTATGCAAGTTCGTCTAGCTCAGCATCATTTACTGCTCCACCACCACCTCTGCTCTGTAACTCTTTATATACACCCTCCTTGCTAGTTGCTACCACCATTCGAGTCGTCTTCTTCTTTCTCTTTCTCTTTGTCTAGGGTTTTGGTTTCTCTTTTTCTCTTGCCCGGCTCGATATGGACAACAAGACGGAACTCGATAAGCAGCTTGACGAGGTCATCAAGGCCATGAAAAATGAGGTATCATTGATTTGTTCTTTGTTTGATTCGGTTTTGTGCGTGCGTGTGTTGTGTGGAAGATTATTGTTTTGATTCGGTGTTGAGAATGCGACGGTTTTGTTGTGTTTCGTTGGTGAGAAGAAGGATTTGAGTGGAAGTGAAATGTGAACTGACTTTTTGAGGTTTTTTCGGCTTGGTGTTTGACTTTGTGTCCGGGACTGTTTGGTTGATGAGAAAAGGAATTAAGTAGAGGTGGAATGTGAACTGGATTTGTAAGTTTTTTTTTTCCTTGTCTTTGGTGTGTCAGGCTGATTTGTTGTGTTTGGTTGATGAGAAAAAGGATTTGAGTTTTTGGGGGGCATTGGTGAGCGAGACTGTTCTGTACTGTTTGGTTGATGAGATTTTTTTAGCAGAAGTGAAATGTGAACTGAATTTGTATGTTTTTTTTATTAACTTGGTGTTGATTTTATATGATTTATTAGTTTTGAGTTTACCTAGACTGATGTCTTTTTGGTTTGACCTGTCATGGTGTTCTGTTCTTGGTTGCTGAGAAAAATGTTGTAGAATGTCAGTTTGATGTTTTGGTAATAAGTTACTTTTGAGCTTTCTAAGATCAGATGTGAACTGGTTTTGATTGAAATTATATTTGATGGGTTCTACTTACTCTTGAGATTAGCTAATTGGGAATCAAAGATCTAAACAGTGTTTTATGTTTGATTTTGAACTGATTTGTAATGAGGGTGAATTTTGATGTCTTGATATTCACTAATGTATCATTATTCTGCTTTAGTACATGCTCCCTAAAGGAAATTAAAGATTTTAGTTCTGATCATGCCGTGGCTTCATGTCTGGTTGATCAATTGTTACTCTTTTCTTAACTTAAGAAGATGGTATGATGTTTGATTTTTTTTTTTTTTCAGGGGTTGACTGATGAGCTTTTCACCATTGTTCGTGATCTGAAGGATGTTAATGGCCCTGCATATTTCACAAAGCTGATACCTCGGTTCTGCTCAGATGTGCAGGCTACCATGAAAAAAATAACGACAGCCCTGTAATTTTCGATCTAGTGTTTAATTGATCTAAGTTTCTGTGGTGTTCGTTTTAGGTGAATTTGGTTTGTTATTCTTTTCTTTGCAGGGAGGAGACTGAGGTGAATTTTTATGACTTGAAGCAGCTACTCATAAAAATCAAGGGTGCAATATCATGGTAATGTGACGGTTCGCTTATAAAACCATGCAATGATTTGAACTGTAGTTGCATTTATTGAGTTATTAGATTATGTATTTCACTCGCACGGCGACAAATTTTAAGGATCTTTGCAATCATCGTATCTATTTCTAACACAGTGACACGTGGTGCGTCATTCTTTGACCAGGGGGGATATCATAGGAATGTTTTGCTTATTAGAATCTGATTTGCGTTACGTTTTCTACACGTGGTTGGCCAGCAGAGTTATTGGGATGCATTAATTGATGTTTCTTTAGGAATATTTGCTATGTATAATAATTGCCTCGAATCTTTTGAACAAGATATACTTGTTTAAACAGGATTAATTAAATAGAATGTTTCTCTTCAAGCTCGTCTTACAATTACATCAACTCATTCTGCATATAAAAAAATCAAACTAATGTTTAACTTCTGCAATGGTTTGCCTTATATTATATACAAAATCCAGTATCATGTCTTGTATGCCATTAAACTAGCAAGCGTTTAATTTTTATCCTTCCAATATTTCCCCCTAAAAGAGAAAAAGTGTCACAGGAAAAAAATATTGTTCATAATTTTTTTTTTTCGATTTTATTTAGTTCACTTTAAAAGTTATCATTTGCTGTCATTATAGGAGAACATTAATGGAAAGGCAAATCGACCCGAGGTTATCATTAACAATGTTTACGCTTATGGAAGTTGTTAAACAATCACATGATAGAGATAATTCAGTTGCTTTTAAGTTTTCTCTGGCTAATTTAATCAGAAGTAGATCTAACTATTGTGAATGCATACATTTCTGCTTCTATGGATTCTACCAATGCCTTTCTATCTCATCCTATTGTGTCCTAATTAATTATGTACCTAATCTTACTAATTTTTGTCAATTTGATATTTCAGTATTGGTGCTTGTCGCCTGGCAGATGCATGTTCTACATTCCTTCGGGCAATTGATAACAAATCTAAGGAGAGGTAAAAATAACATGTTCCTTATGATCCCAGTAAATTTGTCTGCATCATTTCAGTGAACTATTAGTTGGCATTTCACTTTCAACAGTAGCCTATAGGCTCGAACTCTTATAGGTAAGCATAGAAATGGTAGCAACTCCATTGCGCACTCCCGTAATTTATAATATAAGACGGTGTCCCATTACCCTAACATCTCCTTGGCAGCTCAACAACTTAGTACAGTTGCTGCCCTAAACTGCCTCTCTAGAAAAAACTAGTAAGGCTGCATACAAAAATTACCATCTCGAAACCCCACAGTGGTCCTTGGGCACTAGATCACCCTTTTATCGCATGTATTTTTTGTGTTGTTTATATATGATTGGTCACTGCTTTTCCTAGTAGTAATATGACTTTTGGTATTTGCAAACATGTGATATTAGTTGTGTGGAGGCGTTCAGTGTACTGAAGCAGGAATACTATATTCTCCATGACAAATTGGACAATGTTCTTCAGGTGAGCACACCTTGATTGTTTATGCAGATCTTCGAACCCCGAGAATATGTCATTCGGATTGGTTGTTGCAAGTCATTGTTGTTTACGTTTATGTTTGTGTTTCAGCTGGAAATGCGACTGTTGGGGAAGGATGCTCTTACTCCTGAGGATTATGGTCATGACGATGAATAGGTTGGCCTGGCCTCAAGTGAGTTTGTTGTGTGGAGTCGGAGTCGGAGTCGAAGATTAATAAGACTATGCTTTCTTCTCTTCTTTTCTTTAGTGGTTTTGTTTGGTTTGCCTCAGTTTTTAGGCAATTGAATTTGTAATGTCCGTGGACCTTTTTCTGTGGTGTCTTTGTTTGTTATATTTATAAAAAAAAATAATCATATACTTTTTTATGAAGAAATTGCATTTCATTAAGTGAAGATAGCTGTTCCAATATCTATACATAAGATAGCTAGAAATCCAACTCATCCTAGTATTGTGAATCAGTATAATGGTCAATGCCCCCTGCAATTGAAGCAACTACTGAAGCTGCAAAAGCTGCAAGTCAGTAGAACGAGAGCAATTTAGATTCTTGTAATCACAAACTTGTGATGGAAATGCTAAAACATAGCCGCAACTTAACATATACCTTATCTCGAGACTCGATCTTACCTCTTGTCTATGGACATCAACCCTCATGAAAGGACCCGTGACCTACAATTAGACTTGTGGGCAGATTTGCTCCTCGCGATCCACCAGTGGATCGATTTTTGGAGCCACTTCATCTTTTTCCACAGTTACTCGATATATCCATGCCACTTGGAACCGAAACCATATCATTTGTACCTCGCTTACACTTCATCACCCCCGCCTCCTCCTAAGCTTTACTTTCTTCGGGGTAACTGTCACCCCTCCCGACTCTGATGAAGTTGGAATTTTAAATTTTCAGTCTGCCGACCTAAACCATTTGCTCTCATCCCTTGCTTACTAGTAGGGGCCCTATAGCTTTGCCCCATTAGCTCTTTCCTCTCCTATATTCTATTTCACATAGAGAACTTTGCAGGTGTTCTCATATATCATGACCCATGATTTCACAAATAAATCAAAAATAGGGGAACTTTTTATATTTGGAATTGACCTATCTCCAATTCCCACTCACAAATTTGACTCGCATACGTCTCTTGATGGGTTTCCTAACATCCATAAGAACACAGATTCACACATACGATCATTTGTTTAATTATATTGCTTACTGTTTGGATTTGAATTTTTCCTTAAATATGAGAAATGTTTGGTGCTCTAGACTCGAAACTAAGATTAAGCGACTTTTTTTATAAGTAAAGGTAATGCTATTACTAGCACACAAATAACATAATTTTACAATGTTTTGCACAGTAGAGCCAGATACCTACCCTCATTTGGGCAAGTGGGCATGCTTCTTCAGGTCCGCTGCTAGATCTTCTTCTGTCGTAACCCTCCATTTTTTTTGGCCCTGCTGTCTCTTCGACAACCATCGCCACACCCACCACCAACCCTACTAGTTCTTCCTCCTTCAACTGCATCCGATCAAGGCGTCGCAGAACTTGTTTCGCCGTCTCCTTTGACTGTGCTCCCTCTCCCTCTCGGCTCTGACCTCGGTCTCCAACCCCAACCAACCCGCCTCCTCTTCTTTTCATCACTGCCCTACCACGAGCATTACCTAAGCCTCTAGATTTGCTGCCGCATTCCATCCTATTCTCAAACCCTAGAAGAGTATGCTCCTTGCATATCTTCCCTTTATGTCTTTTATCTCAAATACATACTTTTCTAATTGAACTGTCTTCTTAGATTAAGCGACTTATTTTTATTATCAAGTTTCTTGGAATAGATTAATTTTTTCGCATGAAAGAAATTTCAAATTTTAGAGATGTCAACACTAGGAACTTTATTGTATCAAGGGGTAATTGCACATGAACCCTCTGTACTTTATACGTTTTGCACCTGGATACCTTAAACTTTTATTTTAACCTTACACTACCTTGTACTATGCTGAGGGGGCTTCCCGTTCCTTCACCATCAGTTAAGTATCGAAAAGACCGAAATACCCTTAGATTTTTTATTTATTTTTAAAATTTTAAATTTAAATTGAAATAAAATAAAAGCGTAAATGAGCATTTCTGAAAAAAATAATATTTTGTCAAGTTAACTAACGGTAAGGCCTTTCAGTATAGTACAAGTAGTTTAAAGTTAAAATAAAAGTATAGTGTATCAAAATGCAAAATATGTTAAGTACATGAAGTTCATGCACAATTGCCTCTTGTATCAATTTTTATTTTTTTAAATTGGGTAAGTGAAATATGTGCGTGTATGTTTTTTTTATAAATAAATATTGTTTAATATTTTCCTTATGTTATTGGTCACCACTAACTGTCATTAAAACTATTTAAAAAAAAAAAATCTGACAGTAGAAAATGGAAAAGAAATTAAATGCGTAAGGATTGGTCCTCCTTTAGAATGCATTGCATGAACCTTAAAAACTACCTATATATATTAATTACTATTAGAGGCAGAACAGAAGCGTTCAACATTGAATTGCCATAGATAATAATGTGGATGCATAACAAAACAATATTCACTCTTCACTCTATTTTATTCTGATCCACTCCAAATTAACCTGATTTTTTTTTACTATTACTTGACTTGACTTGGTTAGCTACAATTATTACATATACATTTGAAATTCTCTTACATATTCTATTCAGTCCAATCTTTGGTTTGAAAGTTACAAAACAATGATACATATATATATATATATATATATATATATTATTGAGAGTAATAGCTAGTAATTAATATGACCAAGATGAACTGGGCAAGAGCAAGTGTGCTATTTATATATTGTAATACAGTTTGTGAGGGTTTAGCAGTGAAGAGCCTAACAGGAGAGCTAGTTTAGCCCAGTCTGTTTATGTCTACCCAGGATGACTTCAGAAAAAATGAGAAATTGTGTTAGTTAGTTAGTTGAGATTCTGTTTGTGGATACTGGGCAAGAGCAAGTCTGCTTTTTGTACAGGGTAATTACAATAAACACCTCTGAACTATCGACTTTTTCATTTTACACCTCTATACTTTGGTCTGCAACTTTTAGCACCCCTTAATAGCAAAAAATATTTCCATCCGTAAAATGTAACAGAATTAAGCAATTAGTTGAACACGTGCACTACACATGTTAATTTTTTTTTTTATGACCCTAAAGAACCTATGCTTCATGTCTTCTTCTTCTTCTTCTATGTTGTTACTTTGATCTGTCATTATTCGAGAATTTGGAGCTCTGTTGGTTTGAAGATTGAGAGGCGAAGTTGAGCAGAGGAGCTTGAGAGGTGAATAGTTTTGAAAATCAATGGAAGAATCGAAGTCACAATCGTTGTCGTCGTTGAGTGGGAAGAGAGGGGTCATATGCAAATGTGATGATGTCGCCTCCATTCGAACATCGTGGTCAATTAAAAACTCTGGGCGTAGATTCGTTGGGTGTTGAAGATATAGTGTAAGCCTTTAATTTGAAGTATTTATTTACTGGAACCAGGAACCCTAATTTTGGAACTGTGAACTGTCAAGATTGAAAATTAGGGTCTGTGGTTGAATTTATTTTGTTTTGTTATAATTTTTGCAAATGTGGTATTGTTGAGCTTTCCTCTTCATTATTTGTTTTTTTCTTTTTTAAGAGGAATTTCAAGTGTGACTTCTTTAATTGGGTAAATCCTGAACCATTTGTTTTTGGGAGAAAAGTGCTCCCTGGGTTATAAGACAAGGTTAAACAGTTGGAGTCAAATGTTGAAAGGTTGAATGAGGTGAATGATGAGTTGTTGGAGGAGAATGCTAGCTTGAAGGGGAAATTGTTGAAGGCATTGGAATTGTGGGAAAAAGATGAGAAAACAGAGTACAAGTAATGGAAATGTGGGATGAATGTTCAGTTCATTGCATTTGGGTTTACTTTATTCTGTTTGTTGCTGGTTGTGTTGATGATATGATTTGACATGATCATCTAAATTGATTAGTTTTTAGGAGTGTTTTGTAATCACTTTCTTCTATAATGCAATGAGTATTTTGCAAGTTGAAACTATTTTGATTTGTCATTAATGATGTTATGTTTTTGTGATTAATCCTTATTTGGTCATGAGTTGTGTTGGTAAACTTTTGCATCTTACGTGTTTCCCTAATTTTTCACACAATGGGCATATAAAACTGAAGGTAAATCTGGAATGAGACAAAAAAAAGGTGCATCTTCATTGATGTAATTTAACATTCTCAAAATGAGATACATGAGTTCATAAAGGGAGATAAGATTCTCCTTACACATCAACTATTCATTCTTACACAATTCAAAAGCACAAAAGAAGATTCCTTTGTGATAAACATCATCAATTCCATCCATTCCTACACACAAAGTCAAAAAACTACCCATCAACATTTTTTTTCCAATGCACTACTAAACTAACCAAAAAAATTCCAGCACACACCAATAATTCATGGTTGGGTGTGGGGTCCACCTGGACTTGATGGTGGTGACATAATTTTAAGTTGTGTACTTCCCCTCTTTACTTTTCTTTGTTTGCTCCTAGGTTGAGTTGAAAATCTTGCCTCTGCTATGAACCTTGATGCTCTAACATCTACTCTTCCCTTTCCTTTCTCTTTTCCATTGTGTGATTGTTGAGTATGAAGCTGGAACTGCAACTAAAGAAAGAGAACATGTGAGCATTAAATAGGGTTTTCATGGAAGCTGCACCAACAAATTTAGGGCATAGAAGGCACAACAACAAGAGTTTAATCTGTACCACAGTTTTGCCTTACCTCATGATCTCTTAAAGTGTTTAGTTCTGCTTGAGTTATTCCGATTGTTGGTGTTGAGGGAATTTGTTGTCGCAACCCTTGAAATGAAGCTTCTCCAACCTGTATTTGCCACACAAAACAACCCAAATGAGAAAAAAATAAAGAGAGGATGAAGATGAAAAGAAAAAGAAACAACAGTGCAAGAAAAAGAAACCCAGATGATACCCAGACCTATGCCTTTTATTTCTCAATTTTCTGGACTTTTCTTACTACTACAAGCTTCTGCCTTTTACTCCTTGGCACACCAGGCACCCACTCTTGAAGGCCATCCACTCTACTTTGCCTCCTAGCAATGGTTGCTTTCTTTTTCTGCTCAATTTCCTTAGGAGTGCACTGAGGTATCAGTGAAGGAGGCTCAACCACTTCTGGTTATGGTGTTGTAGGCATAGGTGCTGGTTGTGGTTGTGGAGGCACATATGGTTGAGGATGTGGATGTGGTGTTGGACGCACATATGGTGGAGGTACAGAAGGTGCATGAGCTGTTATTAGATGCTTAGAAGGTGCATGATCTGTTCTTGGAGGTGCAGAAGGTGCAAGTATTGCTCCACCATTCTTCTTCAGATTTGTTGCAATATATTGTTGCCTTTCCTTTTCAAGCACCCTCCTTGCAATTTCTCTTTTAGCATATCAACAAAATTCAAAGACCAATTTTAATCAACCAATTTCAATTAACCAGTTTTAATTAAAGGAAATTGTACCTTGCTAGTTTCAGCACCCTTACCCTTTTGTTTTGATTTCCCTTTGCTACTCTGACCTTCATGTCCCTTCTATACAAACAAAAAAAAAAGCAAATTTAATTAAACAAACCAGTATCCATTTTAAGCTTCTAACAAAATATAAATGAACATTAGTATACCTTGCTAGTTTCCTTGCCTTTCTGTTTTTCCTTTGCCTTGCCACTTTCCCTCACATTCCTTTGAGCAGGTGTCTCACCATAATCTTTTGCAGAGCAAATCCTTGATTTGTGACTCTTATTCTTTCATATACCATAACTCATCTCACAACTCTGTTTTGTGACCTTGTTTGGGTTGGTTTCTTTCTCTGACTCACTCTTCTTTCTTCTTACTCTAGGCCTTCTTAGTGGCTTCCTAACTATAGGTGTCTTTATTTGAGGCAGATCCACTTTAGGCCAATCCCGTCTATCTAAAACAGGATTGACCTTACCACTCCAAGTCAGATTGAAGGTGTTGGTATGGTAATACTTGTCCACATACAGTTCAGGGCTCTGCTTGCTATGTAGAATACAGGCTATAACATGACCACAAGGTATGCCACTGAGTTGAAAGTCCAAACAAGAACGAGTTATGTTATTCAAATCAACTCTAAATGTCTTACCCTTATCAGTAACCTTATACAATCCACCACCACTAGGCAACAACAATGCACCTCTATCCTCTCTTATGTTATAGTCTATCATGTTTTGTATATCAGAGCATAAAAAATCAGTATGGTTCTCTACCATAGTTCTTCTATTATGAAACCTAGTCATCAACTTTCTTCTATAATACTCGCAGAAATAAAGAATAGGTAAATGCCGACCCTTTGAAATCCGAGAGTTAAAGCACTCTGACATAGAGTTAGTTTGACATGCATTTCTAGCCCTATTAGAAAAGAAAGCCTTAGACCAAGTTTTTGTCGGACTTTGATGCAACCAATCATGAGCTTCCTTTGATAATACAAAAAGTTTCTCCATCTCTCTTTCTCAGCTCTGAACAGTGATTTCCTTGGAACATGCCCACAATTGTTTCTTCAGTGCTTCACTTTTGAAGTTCACATACCAATTATCATAGAGATGCCTCATACAATAATGGTGTTCAACTCCTGGTAGCCAATCCCTGAATAATTCAACAAGTTCCTGCCAGTAAAGTGATAAAAGCAAGCGTTGTTACTTCCTGTCATAGGTTAGACTTAAAGGTAACTTAATGTCGTAATTGAAACTAGGGTTAACTGTATTTTTAGTACCTAAACTTATATGCGAAATCAAATCTAGTACCTAATCTTTTATTGTACCAGAGTTGGTAACCACATTTTTATTTTGTACCAAATCCGGTACCTACCGTCAATTCAAGCTAACGGAATTGTTAACTTATTGGCGTGAAAATTAAAAAAAAAAACATTAAAAAATAATATAAAAAACAAAAATTGAATCAAACTTGGTGTTTTTGGTGTTCTCATTGTGTTCTTGGTGTTCTTCAGTTTCAAAAATAATATTAAACCCAAAACTCAATTAACACAAATCAACACCCTCTAATATTACAAATCAAACACAATTCCCAATAAAAAAGTAAAATTCCAAATCATATAGCTACTCATGTTGTAGAAAACAAAAATCAGATAAAACCACCCCCTCTTCCAATTTTGCCCCTCTCGACCTCATCGCAGCTCCAATGGCAGCTGAGCAACATGGCCCTATTCCTCCACTTTGGGACCAACACCTTCACCGACTCTGAGTGGGGATCAGGCCA
>JAYMTK010003943.1:0-11678 GCA_036897405.1 Pelargonium myrrhifolium | reverse complement strand
GAGAAAGTGGGTGGTTTATAGTTTGTTAGGGGTTATTTTGAAATTTCATAAATTAAATGACTCACTTGATGTAAAAAAAATGTTAAATTCCGTTAGTTTTAACTCTTAACAGTTAAAATGAAAACATAGGGTAGTCATTTGTTTTGGAAACTTATTTTTGTAGTCATGTGTTATGGGTGATGGGTGCTTTTGGGCATTCTCATCCTAAAAGTTAGCTCAAAGGATGAGGTTTTTCCTCACACTTATAAACCAAGCACCAACCTCTTCTACAACCGATGGGGGAATACCCAACATTGTTATGGTAATTCATGTTATAACCAACTTCTTAAAATGGAAAGAGAATACTCAATTTGGGACAAAAATGCAAGATAAACAATACACTCATTTTGGGACAGGGATGGAGTAGTTGAAATATAGAGTACAACACTTGAAGTAATGCCTACTGGGTTCATTTCATTCATTCATTGATATGAAAGGAGAAGATGAGAGCATATATGAGAAGCTTTCATGTGCCATGTGCAGCCTGTTAGATTGTGTATTTGGACCAAGAAAGAATCTGTTTCCTTTTAAGTTTTTTGCTACTGTCAGTACTGTGACGTTGAGAATGAAATTAATGGTCGTTTACAGATTTGTTTGAACCTAGTCCGAAAATGAGAATGAGAATGACAATGGTAGTGTATTGATTTGTCTGAATCTGGTCCTCGCTCTGTTTCTTGATTTTTGAATCCATGCAGGAGTGGAGCAATAATTTTCATAACCATATGAATGTATTGTATTGTAATGTGCTCAAGTTACAAGTTTGACCTACTTTTCTTCAAAACCCCCTCAAAGTCAAAACACCCCATAAATGATACTTTCGTCCGTCGTGAAATGAATGTTGTGTTTTTTATATAATATTATTTTAAAAAATTAGTTATAATGAATTGTTAATAATATCTTTACAATTAGTTAGTATTTTTAGCGCATGATAAAAATAGATATATCACACCGACTGTTTTTTTATTTTTTTTAAAGTGAAAACAAAGATATTCATTTAAGATGGAAGAAATTCATTACTTCTAAAAATGTGGACTTTTGCCACGGTCATGGAGAGTCGTCTTGTGTGACTATTAAATTTTTGCAACGGGAAGGTGGGGCTAACCTTATTTGTAGAAATAGGCGTGTTGAGTAAATTTAAGAGTTTGTTCTTAATTAGACGAAAACTATAATAGAACATTTAGGAGAGGCACATTATTTATTTTATTGGGATTAGCTAAACAAATGTATTGGAAGTGGAATTGTCGGTTGGTGTATAATATTGGGACTGGAGGTGGCATAGTGCAATCGTGCGCATAGACGCTACGCGACAAAAAGCTGCAGTTCCCAGGTGCGGCGTTCGGCGCAAATGTGGACTTTACTCCCTATACTTCCAAAATCAAACCCATCTAACCCATTTCATTACTCAAATGATGTTACTTTAATTGTTTGTTTACTTACATTGATGAGATTGATGATTTGACTACCAAACTAATTTGTCATTTCACTATTCAAATTGTGTATCTTTAAATCATCTACGGAGTAGTAGTCCTTTGTGGAGTGTTTGGCAGCTAAAATTTATCATCCATTCCAAGAAAAAATTGTTATTACGTGTTCAAGGTGAGCAACCTCTCTAAAAATTGGTCATAAAAGCTCAAATCCGCATTGATCTCCCATTGACGAACATAAAATATATAGATGAATCTTATATTTAAAGGCTTTAGCTAAAAGTCTTTCTCTAAATTAATTTATTTGACCAGCCCGATTCTCACGAGATTTCGTAAGAGACTTTCACATCAAACATCTATTTTGGGACCTCCTCAGGTCTTGCATGTCTTCATCCTGCTTTCTCTCCTCCTCCCGAATCACCAACTCTCTGCTCCTCTTCTTTTGTTGTAGCAGGTCCCGAGCACATGCATCTTCCTTTCTTGTTACCCCATTACTTCTCACTGGTTATTTTGTTTATATTCTATAAGTAGTTTGGTTGTTTTATTTATATTACCAAAAAAAAAAAATCGATATTATTTACCGGCTGTATGTATCTTTTCTTTATAGTCATTCACTCTCCTGTGCTAACAAACAAACTTTTAATAAATAAAAAAATACACGAAGAAGAAGAAAAAGGAAAAAAAAAGAATTTAATCCGAAAAATTAACATCTGAAACCTAGTCAAGTTTATGAGAGTTTGACATGTCGTAAATTAACTTATATCTATTTTAATAAACATGTAGACATGAAACGCTCTTATATTTTAACCGAGTTACAATTGTAGACAAAGTGGCTTAGCTCATTGGTCTATGTACGAAAATAAAAAAAAAAAAAAAAAAAACATGACCAAATTAACACAAGTTTGGTCCTCTCTCACATATCACCAAAAAGTCCCCTTTAGAAGGACCCCCCTACAATTTCTTATAAATGTAGGACTCCAAAGTCTCCAACACCCAATCCTTTTCACTTCACACCAACTTAATTGCTCTCAAAGCCAATACATATTTTTTTAAATTGTCTCCATCTACCAATTAAGCAAACCATGGCGAGCTCTACAGCAGCAGCAACGGGGTCTCCTTGCGGCGCGTGCAAGTTCCTCCGGCGGAAGTGCGCGTCGGACTGCATATTCGCACCCTACTTCTGCTCGGAGCAAGGACCGGCCCGTTTCGCGGCCATTCACAAGGTGTTCGGAGCCAGCAACGTCTCCAAGCTGTTGCTCCACCTTCCTCCTCCTCACCGCTGCGAAGCCGTCGTCTCCATAGCTTATGAAGCTCAGGCTCGCCTCTCCGACCCCGTCTATGGCTGCGTTGCCCACATTTTTGCCTTGCAACAACAGGTAGGTGACGATGATCATAACTACTTACTATATATAGCAACTTTCTTTACCAATAGGAGCAACTTTGTAGAGTTTTAAGACAAAACTGTTAAGTTTGACGTACTGCTGGACCCTTACGACCTATTGTATGGAGACTGCGTTTGTTAATAATTAGTTTGAGAACTTTGATGGATGACTATCTGATTAGATAGAAGACCTGCATGGTCTTTAAACCTTGAGAACAAGTTGTTTGCAAATTATTTGTAACCAAATTTGTTCACTACATGGAGGATTTGATTGGTCCGGTCAAATAGATTGTTTCTTGTCTCTCGTATTTTGTTCATAGGTCTCTCTCCACTAGCTTTTTCTTAGCGAGAAGGTTTAGTTGCACAAATGAAGATTCAGTCAGTAATTCATTATTCACTGAATTGCTGCACTATAAGAAAAGTTACGAACTGTGACGAAAGCTTGTTTGAGAAAAATTTCGTCACAAATTTTGACGGAACTCATATTTTTCGTTATAGTTATGGATTTTTGTCAAACTCTGTGACACTTTTCTGTCACAAGCATTTGTGTCGAAATGAACAGTAACATAAATCAAATTTACTTCTGTCACGTAATGAATTTTGTGACAAAATTATAGTGATTTGTGATATAATTACTTCTGTTACAAATCATGATTTTTTTTTTTTTTATGTGACGAAGTTTCTTCAATTATTTGTACACTAATTTGTGCACATAGATGCTTAATTTTCTCAAGGAGAAGTAGAGAATGAACGAGTACATATATAGGCCAAATTAAATTGGTGATGGGTTAGTTTTACATTTTGTTATAACAAATTTGGCTCACTAATCTTGTTGGGTTTATCAAGTAGTTAAAGAATTGGCAAACCAAGAGACAAATAGTTGGTTCTTGTATTGATTTCTTGTTTTATATACTATGGTCTACTTTAGGTTGCATTCTTGCAAGCACAACTGATGCAAGTGAAGGCTCAGCTGGCTCAGAACTTCATTGAAATGCCATCATCAAACAACTTTCCAAGCAACAATGATCCAAATACAACCAGCAACTACATGAGGATGATGATGATGAGCTCAGAGGTTTCTTCACAGAGCTCTCATGAATCCATGGACCACAACAGTAGTTGCAGCACAGATCCAGGCTTCAACATGCATGAGACTCAGAGCAGCACATCAGAGGAGGAGGACTTGGTCTCTCTTCTCCACCAATCAACTGCTTTTAATTACAATACTGCCACTACCTCCATGAAAAGACCCTTCAGCAATGACTTGGGTGAGCTTCAAGCTCTGGCCTTGAGGATGATGAGGAACTGATCATGAACATGATATATACATGTTATGATATATTGATGATCTGATAAGGATGATGATGATTATACCTAGCAATGCGGAGCGCGGGCTTGAATGGGTCGGACTGAAAAATGCACGTGTTTTTATCGGACAATTTTCCATCAGTTAACTTGGGTGAGCGTCAAGGTTTGGCCTTGAGTATGATGAGGAACTCATGATATGTATTATGATATTGATGATCGATTAGTGATGACAGTTCAAACAGGAACTGAGCGAAAAAACGAACATGTTTTTATTAGACAACTTTTCATCAATTTTAACATGTTTCATTACTCAATGAAATAGATTAAAATACGAACGTGTGAGTCTTTTTAGTTCGGTTTGTATCGATGTTTGAAAATTGATCAAATACAAGCTAGGTAACAAGAGTGGTTAGCTTAGTAACTCTATTTCTCTAATGAATAATGTAATTAATTTTTAACATCAACTGGGCCATTTTAGAATTGTTTTTTACATTGCTCATTGTACAATGCCATGGCTAAGAAAGTCAAGAAATTGGGATTAGGAAAGAGATTATTTTGATAAATATTGCTCCTTTTGACTAATTACTTTAAGAAAATGAATTAATTTAATCAAGTGCATATACACCCATTCAGTTCAGATAAGCTATTTTAAAACTTGGGTTAAATAACTTTAAAATATAGAGCAAAATGTGTATCAATTGACTGATATAATTTTATATCAGTTCCAACTTAATCAAGTGAATGAGGTAATTAATGACATCTCATTAAAATTCACTTATATCCACCCAAGTGAATTTGTGGAAGCGAAACAACCCGTCTGGATCCATGATTTTAAATGATGTGTCATCACCTTATTAGTGCAACTGATGTAAAATTATATCAGTTAATTGATGCCCATATTACTCTAAAATATATATATATGTTTACTCTTTCAAATAATGGTATAATGTATATCAGTTGACTGATATAAAGTTATATCAATTGAACTAATAAGATGATGACACCTCATTTAAAATCATGGATCCGGAAGAGTCTCTCCGCTCTCACAAATTCACTTAAGTTGGTATAAGTGACTTTAAATGAGGTGCCATCACCTCATTGACTTTGTTAAGTTGCAACTGATATAACTTTATATCAGTTGTCAACTGATATACATTTTAAGAGCTCATGTTGCATATGCAATAAACATGTTATAGTTAAACATGTTGTTAATCTAATGTTATTATAAATTATTTAGCAAAGATTCTACACTAAAAGATTTTTTTTCTTAAACACTAAGTCATCAATGAAATTGTGATACATTTTTAAAATGTTTGGATTCAACTCGGATCGCTTTGCTTTCATGAACTAATCACTTGAGTAAATACAAGTGAATTTTAATGACAACAAAATTCCTAAGCCAAGCCAAAATTTATTAAGCGTAATTTGATTCTTAATTATCTCTTTATATACATACACTACCCAAACTCTAATCTTAATATAAAAAATTGATATGAAATTACAAAACTTTGCAAAATGTATATGAAAAAACATCAAAAGGTTGAAAACATTAATTAAAGTATTACACAACCTCAAAATGACACATATAACTAAGTGTACGGGTTTTTCCATAAGTCTATTTTGAGTGTCTGATTAAGTTTTAGCCGTTCTAGCCCATTAGAATGTCACACAATTTTCTTTCTATTATTTCATCTCTTTCTAAACTCTACTATTACTTCTACAAAGTCACATACATCTACCTAGGTGCACAACAAAATTATTTCAATGTTTATGGACATTGTTTTTCAAGTCGCCTTAAATATTCTTCTTTTTACACATTTTTTTAATATTCGTTTAAACATTCATACGTTCGGTTCGTAATGACTTAATATATTTTTATATGTTTATGACCTCATTCTTTCCGATTTCATCTTATAACAAATACTTTTTCTTTCTCTATATTTCTATACATTTGTGCACTCTATCTTTTCCATTAAAAATACTGATGTTTTATCCAATAGGGGTGACACAATTGGTTAACACATGCTGCGTGAGTGGGAAGAAGTCTCGACTTCAATCCCCACTCAACACACCTTTGAGGAGAGGTGAAATTCTTAACCTGTGAACAAATCTCGAATGATGATTAGTCTGGATGTGGTCAAACAGCTTAAAGGTGTCAACCGCCAAAAATGTGGGCCCGCTCTGAAACCCTGTGGTATATACCGGAAAAAAAATACTGATGTTTTTTTTTTTTTTTTTTACTATCAAACTAGTGTAATTGTATAAAGGATACAAAGAGCCTTGAGGATGTGATAAAATAGATAAAAGAAAGAGAAGAGGACCCACTTGGTTAGGGTTCTATGTGTTGTAATGAGCAGGTTCACCTAACAAACACAAGTGTTTTTATTTTATTTTATTTTATATTTATCTTCTAAAATTAATACCAATAATCTATAGCCTCATTGTACATATCTGAACAAACATCATGTCCCCTTAATTGAATGCATCATCAAGAAAACAATTAAGCAACTTGTTTGCTTCAATAATTGCAATTAAGCAATCAAAATATTGGTATATACAAGACAAATTTCATCCTCATTTGAATATTGTTTGTGCAATTAGTTGGGAGGATTGGAGCTATCAAGTGTACTATATATCATATATATTGTAACAATATTGGGTCACAAATATTTGGACCAATTCTTATAGTTTGACTATACAAGCTAGTTATAAAGAAAGGAGAGAAAACAAGAAGTAAGAAAATTAAAATTACAAATAATTTCTAATTATGTACTTGTTATTTATTGCACATTCATAACTATTCTTTAAGACTAAATGAACACTAGAAACTTTTTTGAATCCGTTTTGTTTGTTATATCGGAAATAAATTGTTATCAAAATGATTATGTGTGTGACATGAAAATTGTTATTATGTTCAAGAAAATGTTGCGTTTCTAACAATTTCTTACTATTTTTTCGACAAATAACCAATTTTTCTAACAGATTCCAAAGTGTCAAATATAAGTGCATAAATAACCTTTATTTTTTAGAGCATGTAATTAACAATGCAAATCTTGTACAAAATGTGCATAGTGATATCAAGCTAGTTTTTATTTATTTATTTATTTGAAATAAAGCTAGTTAAGCACCTTCCATTGAATATTTTTGGTTTTGCAAGATTTGTATAGCTATAGGGCTTGGACCACACCACCTGAACAATTCCTTAGATGAACAAAAGTGACAACAATATTGAATTGATTAATTATATTCACATTCATTCCAATTTCTATAATAATATTCATCTTTGAAGCCATTTTTTTATATGAATCTCTCTGGCAGCAAAATGTACAGTATAGTATATATAATATTTATATGGACATAATGTACACAGTCAAGATCAAGCCAAGTAACATGCAACCACTTCCACACTCTTGTCCATAGAAATAGAAAATATTAAACTTGGTAATTATTAATAAATATAATTAAAGAATTAAAAGGTAAAATAAAAATGGTGTTCTAGAATCAAATTGTATCAAAACAATCCAATATGTTCATTGTATTTTCTTGACTTTGGTCTCCATTACGTGAACTTGCAAAAAGGTAATTATTCCAAAACACAATGCTTGTATTAATTAATATATTCTAGTGTTATAAAACAACATGTAAGTGATAAATTAATAGTTAGATGTGCATGAGTGAGTGAGTTTAAGTGAAAAAGATGTCACCTAAAGTGAACATGGGAATCAAGAAAAGCAAGAACTAAATTTTATTTTGATCAAAGGTTGAATTTAAAACTTCATGGAAGTGTTAAATTAAGACTTAAAAGGTAAATATATGGCATGAGAATATTAAAGGGTTAATTACAACATAATAAGAGTTAGGCAGATGCATGGGGACTAATTATAAAAAGTTGTGCAAAAAAAAAAAGAAAAAAACTTGAGTTGCACACAAAAATTTAGTTGTTAATTCACTTTTTTCTTCTGCTTTATTTAAAAAAAAAAAAAATTGGCCTAATTTTAATTCCGTGCAACTACTTAAAATACTAGTTTCATTCACTTAATTATCATTATAACTTTTTAGATTGAAGGTAAGTTTAACATTGAATCATATCTAGTTTTATTTGAGCTTATTGACATGTCTGTCTCGCTTTCCGACTTAAATCGATCTACCACTTGCAAAGTCACGAAAATATAATAGAAAATAAAAATCTAAATAGTCATCTTGTGACGGAGAAAGTATATTATTATTGCAGATCATATTGGTCATCTTGGTGACATTTAGGTTTACAATTTCCTGTTTTCTTTTGTTTAAATGGCACCAAAAACTCTTAGTTGTTTTAACAAACCTATATAGCAAACAATGGCGGAGCCAAGGGCGGGCCGCAGTAGGCAATGACACATCCTACTTTGATAAATATCAAAATTTTAATCATTAAACTCATGTTGATGTTATATTTAGCGGTGATATATAAGTGCTCTCCTCGCACGTTTAAGACATAAGATCAAATAACATTTAAAATTATGACGTTGACAACTTTCATTTTAAGAGTAAAAACTAAAGAAAATATGCCCCCTTCACTTTTAACGGTTGGCTCCACCATTGACCATACATAACCTTTTTTAGCCTATACCCTTGGACCCGGTGCTGGCTCCGCCATTGATAGCATACATACATTCTATTTATCTCAAAATGAGTGTCCATTTTTTTTAATTATGTAATTATGAATAAAATACCAACAATATTCATAAAAATGAATTAGTTAGTTATTTAAGTTTGTTACAATAAAAATACACGTAAAGCGGTATAAGGTGGAAAACCTGACTCAAACTATCTCACTTTAAAATCTAACAAAAATTAGAAAGTAGGTACTAAATTTAAGATGTATAGAGTATTAATTTTGAAAATCACTTTTAATTTGTTACAAGCTTTTAGGCAAAGTTACAACAAAACAGAAAAAGAAAAAACATTTTCATTGTATATGCCTTTGATTTGAATGTGAATAAACAATATTTTTATTATAAATCTGTTTCTTCTTTTGGGCCCAAATATGGGCTACATAGACTGAGCTAAGTAGACCAATAAATCAATTACTACTATGAGTCGGGCCTATCTTTGGGCCCATCAATACTTGTAACTTGGAAGGCCCAGTCCACATTACTTAAACTGATTAATTAAAGAATTTAACTAACCTGTGAAGTAATGTTTCACCACACAAATATTTATTTTATTTTCACTATAAAAATACAGTTCTTTCACCCACATAGTCACACACAAACATATTTTTTTCTTTTCTTTTTAGTGACTGTTTTTAATATTATTTATGTGATTAATTGTTTGTGTATAACTTTAAGCAATATTTTATTTTTTGTAAAATTAATTATCATTTCAAAATTAAAGATTTTATTGCTTTTAATTCCAAAAAAAAAAGTTGGAAAGAAAGAAAGGCACTTTAAAAATAACACATATTTGTAGGCATTGTTGGGAACAAAACATTAGTTCATCCATCTTAAAATACAAATTTTGGTTCTTGAATTGAGTACACACTTTAATTATATAAATAACATTGCTAAAGCTTCCCTCAAGTATTGAGACACATATGCAATTGAATAATGTTGGTACAATAATTAATAATTTAATGCATCTCATCAAATATATATTGAATTTAATTTTCACATATAAAATGTTTCTTGTATACATTTTGAGAAACAAAAAGATTAATGGGCCTTTGTATATAAGCTTGAAATTAATTAAAATGAGTGGGACTTGTACTGCTGAGCTCATGAATTAATTAAGGACTGTATATAATATGTTTTGATATGTTATATAAAATTAGAAATTAGAAATGTGTTTGTCTTTTTTTCTTTTTTCTTTAACATAAAAACATAATAATAATTTCTAATATATAATTAATGCTTCAAATCCTTTGTTTGTTAAAGATAACCACTCCCTTTTGTCTAGCAATTGCTGAGCATCAAAATCTTTGGGATATATATGGTTAAGTGTAGCAACAAATTAAGTGTTCTTTTTAGGCACAGTGGAATGTGAGTATGCTAACAATATATATAAGCAAAATTTAATTAACAAAAAGTAGCATAAAATTTGTAATTAGCACTTAGCAATTATATGCACGAATTCAAGCACTATATACACACTTATAAATTAACTAGGTTTTTAGTCATGTTGATTTTTTTTTTTTTTTTGAAGATCGTAAAATGTATATCACTAATATAAAATTATATCAGTTGCAACTTAACAAAACCAATGAGGTGATGACACCTTATTTAAAATCACATATACCCACCCAAGTGAATTTGTGGAAGCGGAGCTACCCGTCCGGATCCATGATTTTAAATGAGGTGTCATCACCTTATTGATTTAACTGATATAACTTTATATCAGTCAACTGATACATATTATACCATTTTTATAATATGCTTTATATTATATTTTGATTACCAAACGCAAAATCATTTCAATAAATATCTTGTCCAACTTATTATTATTATTATTATTATTATTAGCGTACAAACACCGAGACTTGGACTTGAGATTTCGAAGGACAAGTGAAATCAACAACTTGTCTTACTGAGTGTTTGTAATATCTTGTCCAACTTCAAGTTTATTTGTTTGTTTGTTTGTTTTTTTCGTAAACTATGAGATATTTAAAGCGGTATCTCAATCAACAAGTCCACACTTTCAGTTATGTCATATAACATACAAACTAATTAATTTTTGCTCCGTGCGAAAATAAACGCATAAAAGGCAAAACTCTGCTCACCAAATTTAAGCAAAATTGCATTTTTTTTTCTTTTTACTTTCATGTATATATGAGAAGATGTATCAACAAAGATTCATATGTGTTGAAATTTTAAATAATTCAACACAATAATTAACTTAATAAATAGAGAGATTAGCCCATGAACAAGATATAATAGAAAATGAAACAACATGTTGTACACCTACTATATTTTCTTCTTCTCTGGAAGTGTGTTTTCTGACTGTAAATGAAAATTGAAAATGCCAAGACTTGAAGATATATATTTTTTTAAGCCTAAATTAATAAAATGATCTACAAGTAAGGTGGATAAAAAATCAAATAATAAGTTTCTATGTATTTCCCCAATAAACCTAACAGTAAACATTGAATATATATTAATTTTCTTGGGATTATATCTTTGTGAAAATGAGGTGCATATATTACTAATTCTTATGTCCAATTAAGACACAATATACAAATCAATTCTATGATAATAGCAAAATTATCATCATCTTTCTACCAAAAAAAAAAAATTATCATCATCTTCAACCATATTTCTTTATGCTCATTTTCCTGGAAAAACAAAGAAAAATAGCCATACATGTAATTAAAAATATGCATATAATTTTCAACAGATTTAGAGATTAACAAACACCAACATGCACATAATTTTTCAATATATTACTTATTTTCTCATAAACAAAGAGATGTTCTTGCTAGTTTACTGATAAAATAATCTACCCATTTAGAGATCATCATATTGCTAGCTAGCTATCTACAAACATACATA
>JAYMTK010003942.1:0-11678 GCA_036897405.1 Pelargonium myrrhifolium | reverse complement strand
GGACGGGTCGCTCCGCTCTCCCAAATTCACTTGAGTGGGTATAAGTGATTTTAAATGAGGTGTCATCACCTCATTGGTTTTATTAAGTTGCAACTGATATCACTTTATATCAGTCAACTGATATACATTTTACTCATATATATATATATATATATATATAGCAACGTAAAATATATTAAATCAGTCCATAAAAATGAAACTGACTCATTGATCTAACAACAGCAAAAATAAAAACCTTCACCAGCAGTCATCATGACTACCCCGCCATTCTCTAACCCCTCTCTCTTAATTCCCCTAAAATAAAATAAAAGAAAAGCCAACACACATTTTTTTGAATCTTTCTCTTCCACCCACCCACAACCACAACCCAACAACTACAACAACAACCTGAAACAAACCTCCAAAAATCTTTTTTGTAAAAAAAAAAAAAAGAAACCATAATATTCAACCAGAATAGTTACAAGAAACCAAGGTTGTTGTCGTTGACGATGGAGAAGAAGACAACAACAACCTCTCCTGAGCGAGCAAATTGTCATTGAAATGATCTGTAGTACTCTCAAACATCATGTCAATGTTGTCCTCGAACCCCGAGTCCTCGAACAGGTCCGGCAGCTCACCCGACTCCTCCATCGTGAGGATGTTAGGCAGAGGAAGAGGCGTGAACCCTCCCGCGTCCATGCAGAAGCTCCACGAGAGCTCGTGCTCGTCCACCGCCATCGATGACCTCTCCATGTTGCACGGGCTCATCATCTGCGGGTAGTGAAGCTCATGAGGCCCCAATGTGGACACTGACACTGACACCATTTCTTGTTCTTGTTCTTGTTCCGTCTTGTTTTCTTGCTCGCAAGTTTCTTGATCTTGATGATTCGGGTGAGGCTTTTGCTCAACCTCCACTTCTTCTGCTTCTCCGGAGTGATCATTAGCGGAGCAATTGCAAGGAGATTGTTGTTGCAGGGGAAGGACCAGGCCTTTCTTCTTTAACGGATCGATGTAATTGCTGATATCGAAATTGGTCACTGCATTAGGCCCTCTGTGCTCAATTGCTGCCATGTCATATGCTGCTGCAGCTTCTTCTTGAGTATCTTCATTCAAATCACAAAACTTAAATACAGGAAAAAAAAAAAAAAAAAAAAAAAAAAAAAGTAGAGTAATAAACAATTTGGTTAAACTAATAGAGAATCAGATTAAAGCTGTAAACTTTAGCTGGTACGGCTTGGCTCATGGGATCAGGAATCACATGCCCAGATTGATTATATATAATACCCCTAGATTAGCATGTAAGATCCTGTCAATCGAGCTTAAACTAAGTCTGGTACACACAATTAATTAAAACAACATCTTCAAAAGTAGTAATTAACTTATAAAGTTTGAAATTTGCCATGAATGTGATAGTGGAGAAGGTACAGGGTAGGAAAAGGACCACCTGCTTCTTTAGTTTTAAAATAAATCTGATTTTTTCAAGTCCAAAACCCAAAATAGTAAAACAAAATGTCAAAAACAGAACCCATGTATTCAATCTATTCTTGGCATCAATAAAGAACAACCCAATCCAGATGTCACGTGAGGCCTCGTGAGTAAAAGGTACGTAGAAATTAAGATTAGTACAGGCTAGTAATTAGTGTAGTGTCACATACTCACATGTCATGGGATGGGATGATTATTATGCATTCCGTAAACAACAACTAAAGAACAGTTGCAACCAAAACAAAACATCAAATTTTATCCCCAACAGTAGTGAGCCAAATCCGGCTAAGGATGGGACAAAATGCATTTCTCGTGTAATATGTAACATGTTATATGTCAATTACTAAGATTGTAATGTTTCACATTCAAATAATATTATCATCTTAAAATAACTGCCATTTTCAAGGTAACACATGTGACTTTAGCAGCAAGAGTGGGTGAACCGGTGAACATGAATTTTTTGTTAACTTAATTTTAATTAATGATATGTCTGATGCCACCTCAGCCATATTGACTGGTTTGAATTTGGTTTTTGGCAGCTGCAGATCCAACTAAAATGTGCACTTGTCCCAATATAAAAACAAATCAAAATCCCATTTGAATTCTATTCAACTGTAACTGAAAGATTTTGAAGAGGTTTGGTCAACAACATTCAACTTGATTGTAGAGAACTAACTTACTATAAGTTCCAAGATACAAATACTTGTTTCCAAACACCCTCCCAATCCGAGCCTCCCACCGCCCATTGTGATGATGCCTGTAAACATACCCACATCAATGTCAACTACTTGTACCACTTGATTACCAAATGCACAATTAATTAGTCAACACACTCAAATTAGTCTAATTTTGGAACCAACCAACCTAGCCACGCCACGATACTTGGAAACTCCTCTGGAAAATCCACTGCTACGACGCCGTAGCGAAGCCAAATATTCTTCCTTGGAAACCTTTTTCATTTCCTCTACCTCGGTTGCATATGTCTCTATCTGCATTTTTCACAAAAATTGCATTAATTAATTAATTAATTAATCTACCCTACAATACAAATACAATTAAAGATGAAAAATTTACTAACTGGGAAATTCAATGTGGTGTCTGGGCCCCAGTACTTGAGAGCAGCAAGATCATAGGTGTGAGCAGCAGCTTCTTCACTATCATATGCCCCTATGTAATTGTAAACAAAATTAGATTCAAATTCAAGTTGAGATCATGAATTCATTTTCATTTCAAGATAAGAAACTTACCCAGATACACTAAATAAGTAGATATGAACGTTGAAGTGACAGAGATCATCACCGGGAATAAGTAAAAACAGAGTCAGCAAAACAGGGGAAGATTAAATTAAAATTAAAATTAAATAAAAACAATTGCAGATCTCCTTGATTTCTGCGTTTCAAAACAAACAAAAATTGACTCACCTTGTCTTCCTTTCTTGTTTTGAATGTTGTTCCAGGAACTCTTGTCCCACAGATGAGCTTCGAACCTCCCAGTCCATCTGTGCCTGTTTCATCACCCATCAAATCAAGAAAATTGTTACCATGCAATCGAATCAATTGGTGAGTGGGACATTAATGGATGACCAATACCAACCTGGTGACTCCTCTGTAAATTGAGCTCCTCCTAGCAGCTGCAGAGGTTGTGGTGGTGGAGTCCTTGTTCTTGCATTGGGGTTGTTGCTGCTGCTTGTGATTCTTCCTGGATCGCTTGCTCTTGATGGGTATGTCTGGTTCTTGGTGATCGGGAACAGTGATGGTGCTAGAGCCAGCAGAGGAAGATGGAGAGGAGCAAGATGAATCAGGAGGAGACCTCTTCATCTGGGTCTCTCTGTTTTCTGACACTGCCAAAACAAGACCCAGAAACAATGTGGTTATATGAGATGGGTAGGTGGTGTCCCCTCTGTTTTCCCACTCTGTTTCTTCTTCTTCTTCTTCTTCTTCTTCTTCTTCTTCTGGTTGGATTGATTGTGTGTGTGAGTGAGTGAATATTCTGGTGACCTAAAGTGGTTTACCAAAAAACAAGAAGAGAGAAAAGCAGCACTTTCTTGATTTCTTCAAGCAAAGCAAAGCTTTTGTAGAGGTTCTCTTATGGGAGGGTTTAAGAAGAGACCAGAGAAGAGGGGTGGGGTTGGGTTGGGTTGGGTTAGTTGACCCTAACCTAAGGTTAGTGAAAGACACACCCAACACTTGGCTATGAGGTGCAGCCATGCTGCCAATGGGCTCTATTCATTCTAATTTTGATGTTATGTTGTGTTGTGAAAGAATCTCTTTTGTTTCTCTTCAAATTTAAAAAAAAAAAAAAAAAAAATTTAATATCAGTTTTTATTTTTTACTTGGCTTGCATTTATATGTCAGTTACTTTTGTCTGTGTTCTTCTTCTGTGACATCTCTGCTTAATTACTTAAAAATTGGGATACATCTCAGGAATATGGCTCTGGGTGTTCACAATTGCCCTTCACTTTCACCACTATTTACTTTAATTTTGCCCTTATTTGTCTCCTTAATTTACTAATCAAACCCCTCTTAAGTATCTGTTCAGAGCAGAGGAGGCCTTTAAGCCCATATAAAATGGGATACATAGTCCTTAGCAGTGGCCCTTCTGTTCCTGCTTGGGCTGACAGACCCTACTTTGTAAGCCCAATATATTATCAACTCTTATTAAATTTAGTTTTAAATTTTAAAGGAAACTCCTTTAAGGGATTGGTTAATTCGAGACTTTACTCAGGCAATTAATGACTCAAGTTTAATGGATTTGGGGATGGACGTTGGATATACAAGGACGGGGATCAGAGGTACATATTGAAGAGAGGTTTGACAGAGCTTTTGGAATGGCGTAATGGGTGTATCATTTTGAGGAATTACGGGTATATAATTTGTATTTTAACGAATACTCACTACTTGTTCCCTCAAGGTCTCAAGTTCGAATCTCAATATTAGTACGCTTACTAATAAAAAGTTGTATGTTAATTTATTTGATCATTCGTCTATCTTTATGCTAAAAGCATAATGAGCATATTGATGTTAAGTTCTGTTCTGAAAAAATGTGACTTCGATGTGCAAGTTGTGAGTATGTCATGGCGGGATGGAAAGGGTATGAAAATTCAGGCTTGGATTAGGTTGTGCAGAGGGGAAGGCGGTCATTAATTGGATAGGGCGGTAAAAGAAGCTAGATGTAGACTAGAATTGGTAAGTAAGAGTAGGATCTGAGAGATATAGCGCGAGAAGATCATTTAAGCCTCTTGAAGTAGCAAGACGACTATTGGAAGCAATGATTCAGAGTCCTGTGGCTTCAAAATAGAAACTTCATGTGCCGTCTAATAGTGATAGGAGGCGAGATAATATTGAAAAGATATGATTCTTTATTCATGTACTTTTGTAGAAAGTTTTACAAAGGAGACATATTTATACATTTAGTGATTGTTCATGTATAAAATACAAACGTGTCTCAGTTAATCATTAAAAACTTTCGGTTGTTTGATTACATTAAGTTTGTTCTTATTATTTAAAATTGAAATATAATATGCACCGTAATTTTTGGTTAGTAAATATTAGGATAAGAGTTACTTAAAATGTTTTTGTTTTTGTTTTTTTGTTTTATGTAAAATGAATGACACACACGTACGTATTCAAATTGTCTAAAAATCGGATGGTTTTAAAATGTTGCCAGCAGTTCACCTCATCCCTAGATTAGTGTATGAGATTAGCAAAGATGCCAGCTTAATTATTAGTATATAAGTAGTAAAATGTTAAAGATAACAGAGATCTTAATGCTCACCTGATTCTATGAATCACAAAAGTTGATTGCTGACCAAGATTTTGGCTTTATTTATTAAATTACAAAGATTCTATTTAGCTTGGTTGATACAGGAAGATAATAATTTGATGTTTATCACAACATGCCTGGCTTTGTGGATCTCTATGGAGTTGAAGCTTACTTGGCTTGGCTTGGCTGAGTTAATATATAACAGCACCAAATGGGTTGCACCAACATTAGGACCAGTTGACAGGATTGACTTTTTTAACACAGTAAAAAGCAAATTTTATACCATATTTAAATGACACTCACATGTACATGTATATTGATATGATATGCTGCTACAGGAACACATGGTCCATGAATTGATTCCATCCATTGCCACACATTTACCACAGCCCCACAATGCCACCAAATGAATTATAAGGCACATCAGAAATTCAGGTTTCAGAACAGTACATGACATATTATACAATGGACATGTCATCCCTCAAGAAGATCTTTATACAACAGAACAGACATTTGTATCAAGAACACAACCCAAACATAGCTGGCTAGCTTTCAGTCTCATTTTCAGGACACTTCCTATACTGCATTCCCAACTTCAGTACATGACATTACAGCAAACGAGTCTTTTTCGAATATAGATCGACATCTGTACGTTATATAACTGAACCAAAGGGAGAAAAGGGGACCGTAATGCCTCCACTGCATACCAGTAAGCTGCCAGAGTCTATTCTGTTATTGAACAACACCCTGTCAAATAATAGCCTTTGTGCCGATGAACGCAATTTGTAATCATCTTCATTGTAGTTGTTTGCTTCTACCACCTGTGAGTTGCTGTCGTCTTTCTCATTGCCTTTCTCAAATTTTTTTACATACTTTCTTATGTCTTGTTGAAGCTCAAAGACTTCGGTTGGCTTGCATGAAAAAGAGAACCTCCGACCTCGTTTGGCATTGATACTATTGTTACTGGCTTGATCAAGAAGGGCCTCGTTACTACCACTGCTCACTGTTTCCCCTGAAGTCCCATGGTCATTTATCAACTGTTGTTGAATGCCCGAATCCTGCAAGTAATCGTCATTTGTTATATGAAAACTGAGATTCTGTCAATGTCGAATCATATATAGTATATGATTCCAAGCAGAAGAGCTATACCCTCTTCTTTTCTTTTTTAAGAACTACAATTACATTTTCTTAAACCCATTTCTGTGGTCTGGTCGCAAAGCAAGAAGGAAAGAAAGGGAAACATATGTGGAATGTCCTCCCAAAACAACCAACACTGAAGGCTCAAAAAAAAATATTTGAAGTGGAAGGACGTGGAGACTGAACAGAACCCATGCAGAGGAGCACCATATTCATCTTTATTTCCTTTCCTTTTAGAACTGATTATCCTAGCATATTTGCAGAAGTTCACTTCCTGTCCTCTATGTTTCCATTTTTTCTAATTAGTGAATAGAAAAATGGGAAAATGATTATTATGACAAAAGAATACACTCAGATTGTTTACCGACAGGTGATACTCTAAAGAAGAAAAAAATGTGTATCTAACTCCCCTCCAATCTTACAAGTTTGATTGCTGGTCTAGTCATTAGACATAGGAACTGTAAGTAATGATTGCTATATCTAATAGAATAGCAGACAAATGGTGTCATATAACAACAGGTATAGCCAATTGTCCCTGCCTTCAATGCTACATGAAGTCCACTCATTCTCTAAGGCAGCGTTCGGCTTAGAACTTTTGTTCAAGAATGAGAATGAGGAAGAAATACTCATTGTTCATGTTTGGAATTAAGATTTTTTTGGTTATGACAATAGCTCTTCTCATTCTTGATTCCCATTCACATTCCAAAAAATTAATCTCAGAGTAGTAATCAGGAGACTTGCTAACCATTTCAAATATCTGCATTTACTATGACTTGCTGTTTGAGGGTGAGCCTTGGCGCAACAATAAGGTTGCTGCCTTGTAATCATGAAGTCATGGGTTTGAGTCAATGAAATATCCTCTATGCAAAAGCATAGGTAAGGCTGCGCAAATAAATGACCCTCCCCAAACCCCAAAATAATGGGAGCCTCGTGCACTGGGCTGCTCTTATAACTAAATAACCAATGTTTTGAAAACCGGCTAGGCTGGGACGACTGGTTCAACCAGGACCCGGTGGATGCACCGGTTCTAGTGTAGCCCAAAGCAGAGGTCAACCCAGTAAAAGTGTAAAACTCAACGACCGGATCGACCAGTTTTTGGAATGAGAATTAAAAAATTGGGTTTTATTTGTTTTGGATATGGGATTTCTTTTATCTCTGGGGCTTTAGCTTATTTCTTTTAGGCTTTATTTTTATCATATATCTAAATCATTCCAAATTCCCAATGGTTGTGCGATATTAATGTTAGTACTTGGTTTGAGCGTTTGACATTTACTATTTTGGATTTGGACCATTTGGTTATGACTTGTGAGACATGATAAGAGGTAACTTGATGTAAATTAGCATTATTATAACATACAAATTTGGTTGTGAAGATGGTTGTTATTTGTTGTTTTTTAAATAGCTTATTACCTTACTTTTAGTTTAGTTATGTAGTTGATAACTTGATATTGATTGTGAATTGTAACTTTTTTTTTTTTTTGATCAGCAAGCGTAACAACCGAGGTTCGAATTCGAGACCTCCAGAGGATCAAGTGACTTAAGCCACTTGTCCTAATGGTAGTTGTTATTGTAACTAACTTACTATTAGTTTGTTGATAACTAAATTAGTTGAGTATATTGTGATAGAAAATTTACTTTTACTATTGTGTAGTACAATGAATTATCACATTTTCTTAAAATTTATGATTTTTGTTTTATGATGTCATAAATATAAGTGATGACATCATCGTGACCAACCTGGCCGGTTGACCCAGCTGATCCAGTGAGCTGACTGGTTTAACCTCCAGATCGGTTTTTAAAACATTGCATATAACCATGGTTGTCAAATATCCTGATTAGCGATACAATTCACGGTTCGGAGCTAAAACAATACAAAATCATGTTTGTACTTAGGAGGGCTTGCATCTTATTCTTACCTGACTTGCAATTCACGGTAATTTCACAGTTCAGAGCTAAAGGATACAAAATCATGTTTGTATCTTTGTTTTTTTCTTCTGTTTTTCCTTTTTTTTCGTGGAGACAAAAGGTTTCAATTTGCTATATAATCTCTTGAGTATTAAGGCATAAACTAACTTGCAATCTCAACTTATTTGCTATGCGGTAGTGGGAGTGAGGAAGAGGGGGAAGAAATGGTGAAGTTGGACGATAAAGTTGATAGTGATTGTAATATTAATCTCGAAAATGATGTCTAGAAAATTTGGATACAAAAGTTGACTTTTATAATTTTGTTTCAAGTATTTTGGACTCATTTAGTTGTTTATTTTAAATAAAATAGTTTTCTTCATAATTATTGGTATAATTATCCTATAACATTTTATTATATTTCTTGAGCAATTGTGTTTGTATCTTTCGATACGATACGACTTCCGATACCCGATTTGTATCACGATTCGACAACCATGCATATAACAAGTACCGTCCAACATTGCTCGAATGTGCAATTTTCTTGAACAGTTGTAATTCCCTCACTCATAAGATAGTGCATGGACATCTTTTAGTTTTAAGGACAGTCAATGAAACTCAGGGAAAACAACCGTGCAGTTAATGAAAATGATTTGGTTAATGCATAAAGGCTAATATAGTAAACATTGTAGATAAATTGGATATTACCCCCACTGAAATATAAAATAGAGAAAGCGTCAATGAGATGTACCTGTTGATCGTTGAGGCAACTCTCAGTGCAATAAGTTGCTAAACTGTCTGTATTTTTTTGAGGTAACAATGCACCATTAGAAACCGGGGTTGTGTATCCGACTATGCTGATTGGTGGGTCCTCTGGAGATGAGAAGTCAGAACTATCAAATGTTGATAGAGATACACATTCATCAAAATATGCCATGGCTTCTTCTGTTAACCGTTTTGACATCTTTCTTCTTTCAATGCTAGCCTGTTAGCATATTTCAATCAACTTCATCTCCATAAGAGTCTCCATAAGAAAAATAAGACACAAAAGCAAAGACAAAGCTCATATCTGGGTTCTACTTATGTTCGAAAGTTTAAACTTCCGGTCTAGATTATTTATAGTAATGTCAGAAATTCACAATGACAGTCCAAAGCAAATAATGCAAGTATATGTCCCTACAATATTGATTGTGTACATGAATGCCATGGATCAATATGTGCAGAAACATGTACAAGCATTCAAATGAGATATTGTCCTGTTGAAATTCCTATGGAATTGACTGCATTACATGGACAAAGGCATCTATTCCCAGTGAAAAGGATTTCATTATCAAATAATAATGCATATCAAAACCTTGCCACTTGAAATATGAAACTGACATACATTTGTCCAAATACAATACTTATCACACGTGCTACATAGATGATAGATTCTAGTCAAACAAGGTTAATTATATTTAAATTTGCTAGTCATACTGTCCAATCATCCAATAAAACTTAAGGTACACCAATCGAAAATGTCAAAATAGATTTCTTAATATATATAAAGGATAAGCACTAGACAGGATCTACATCCGACTATTGAAACAAATGCAAAACAGAATGTTAAACAAGCAAGTTAATTGAGGTATTGTGCACTGCACAATATTGTAATGTTGCAACACAACTTGAGCTGAAAATGAAATGCCAAGAAAATACTACCTTTCTGACTGGACGAGGCTTCTGAGCACTTGGGACCTTCGGGTCTGGAAGTATTTCCTTCAGTATTCTGCCCAGCTCTTGTCCCCGGTGCTCCTCAATAGCTAGATCTGCCCGAAGTTTTCTAGCACGTTCCTGGGACTGCAATTTGAAGACAAGGTTTAGAATTAAGTTTTACAGAGAACGTGTGTAAGATGAATTACAATATTCTCAAACATTCGGCGAAGAAGGCTTCTCCAAGTGGCAGCTGCAAGCAGACTAGAAAAGTAAAAGAAACAACCCATTTTTCTTCTTACTAAATCATCTCGTTACACAAGCCTTGGACTTAAGTGAATTAACATCCAATACCAACATAAAAGTTCTTTTTGTTGCTTAATCTCCCTCGTAGCAAATGACAGAAATTCTACTGATTCACCTCTGCCATGTTCATGAAAACAATATAAAAAGGAGCAGACTGACTACATGGTCATTGATCTATAAAAATAGGCAACCGAATAAGTCAGACAACATTACAAAATGTGCACACTTGTCTCGGGAACAAATGTCTCCCCAGATGAGCTACAAATTTACAATGATAATTATCACCCAATATATGCTTCAACTATTTTAGCATGATAATATATCAATGATTCAACACTGTCCCAACTAAAGCTTACAGCAAGGAAAATACCTGCTCAAACTTTTTGGCATATTCACTTCTGATGTCCAAAACTAGTTCAATAGCACCTGGGTTGACCAACTCAGGAGGAATATCAGCTACATTGGTTGTTGCAATAGCATTATTCCTTCGAAGAGCCTTAAATTATTAGAAACAAAACAAATAAGTAAACAGAAGAGAGAAGGATATGGAAAACAAAAAAGAAAAAACCATAGGGACACAATAGTAGGAGGTTAACAGTCATATGAACATTTAACACCATGGAAAGTTTCCTAAGAAAACTAAAGCATATAGTTGCATGTCATAGTATCAATTTTAGAAATACAACTATATAGGGTGAAAACCCGTGCGATGTACGGGTAAGCAATATGTTATTATTATAACATATAAAAATATATAAAACTGAGAATGAACGAGTGAAATTTAGTTTGATTCATATTCATTAACTTGTTACAAATATACAATAACAGTGAGAAGTTTTTCGAGTACCAATAATTTAGTTCGAGACATTTATTGTTTCAGTATCAACGTCATTTTTCTCGACTTTATGCAACAATATTCTTGAATTATGTTATAGTAATAATGTAAAGTTTTTAAAAAATCAACAATTTGGTTTAAGAATAACATAGAAGAAATTTTCTATTCAACACATTATTTTGAACTCAAAATTAAACCATCTTCAATTGAATTTCTATCAAATTATAGGTTACAATTCAAATTCTATATGTTCATGAATCAATTTCAATCATCCATTACACTTGATTCATTTGAATTACAAACTGTAATCACTTCAAATTAATATATAAAAAAATTAAAAATAACATAAACTGTGAATGTTAGGGTAAAAATAATTTATTTTCAAGTTCAACATACCACTTTTGATCTCAAATTTAACACTATTTTTTAATGAACTTCTACCTAGTTAAAGGTTTCATTTGTAATTTTACAATGAAATGATGATTAATGACATATTGATGAAAAACAACTACATTTTCGTATGAAATAAAGGTAAAAGACCAAATTTGGTCCCTGACCTTTTTTTACCCAAAATGGCCCG
>JAYMTK010003941.1:0-11679 GCA_036897405.1 Pelargonium myrrhifolium | reverse complement strand
AGCGTCTTATTTAAAGTTTGAAGACCTGGGCGGTGACTTTCTGAAAGATGGGAGACCCACATGATAATTAATCCTTATTTTATTGTACAAACTTTTTGAGTTCATATGAATATTCTTGTTACGGCCCACTGATCCATTTAAAGCCCAAAATAGAAATGCCCAGCCGTCAGCCCACTTGTTGAGTCAATAAAGATTGAATACCAACCGTTGGATCTAGGGTGTAATCAATAGGCAATAGCACCCCGATTTATATTCTTAAATCTGTACAGAACAAAACCCTTTCTGCTCATCCATCGTCTCCTTCATCCTTTTGGAAAACCCTAGGAGAGACTCAACAATGGTACAACGACTCACATATCGCAAGCGTCACAGCTACGCCACCAAATCCAACCAGAACCGGGTCGTCAAAACCCCTGGTAATTCCCATAACTTACTTTACTCTGTTTCTGCTCATATGTATCTTAGTCCTCTATCATTCTACCTTGTTACTAGCTCTTCTTTGTGATATGGCTCTGATCTGCTGTTCGGATATTTCTCTGGTTTCATTTCTTTCTTCCGTAGGTTGTGTTTCTGTCTGTGAAAGATTTGGTTTTTAATTGTTTCTGTGTTGCTCGGTATAGGTGGAAAGCTAGTGTATCAGACCACAAAGAAGAGAGCAAGTGGCCCCAAGTGTCCCGTTACTGGCAAGAGGATTCAAGGGGTATGTGAGAGAACCTTATTTATTTATTTTATTGCAATTTATAATGCCTACAATTACTATTGTAATTGGTCGTTTTGTTCGCCTAAATTGTGTTATGCTACATTTTTTTAACCTTATGAACCATGATAATTAAATCAATGGACTGATTGTGTGAAATTTTGTAGTGGATTCTGATTAATAAGGAACCTTGAGCTCACCTTAACTATAATAGTCGGACAAATGAAACATTTGACCTGTTCGGTTAAATTTCTGATCATGGCACTCAGATTTGCTAGTTATTCTTCTAATTTTGTAGTCTTTTTCTCGTTGTCTTGTCCTACCTAATATTGACACCTTTTCTCTCATGTTTTTTCCTTTCCTTGTCCTGCACCTCCAAAATTGAAGTATCTGTTTCATTGGAAATCATTCTCAAAATGAGTGTCCAAGGATAATTTGGTTAGAGTTGTAATTTCTCCTACTTACCCTCGTGTGCATTTGGTGTGACAAACTCAAATGCTTTGTACCAACTTATCTTTGGAATATTATTGGTCATTCATGACTAACTCATCCGTGTTTGAAAAGGGAAACATGTATTTGAATTCTATGCTTATTAAAACCAGAAAGCATTTCATAATTTGAATCAAATTGATTTTATAGTTCTTTATATTGCCTATGAAGCACTTATTTTGGAATGAACTAATGTTTTCGAACTGATCCACAAATTCAATTTGGATTCACATTGGAGTAAAATGAAATGCGACGGAGTTGCAAATCGTCCATTTGCCAAATGAAGAAAAAAATATTAGCTTAGGATGCAATTCACTAATGCAATCTTAAATTCTATGTTAGATCAGTGTTATGAAAGGTGAAAGGTCTGCTATGGCCAACCTGTGTGGCACATGGTTGGTGCCATATCCTCCTCATGGCGAGGTGATTTCCGGAAGGTGCACCTTTTGTGCGCCATTTGACGAGGCGCACTGCGCAACGCGATGCAGAAATGTCGTGCCACAAAAAAAATTAACTATTTTTATAGTTAAAAGTCCATAAGTTAATACTAATAACCTTACAATTAAGTTAACCAGAATCAAATCATTAAAAGGAGAGTTGAATGCAGTAAATACGTGCATTTACTTTCTATATTCTGAAACCTTTATTCCAATTTTTAAAATTTAATTTCTGCATCTACAATTATAAAACAATATACATAGCAGCAAATTAAGAGACTAAAAGACACCATTGAAAAGCAACAATACAGAATTCATTTAATACGGTTACAACTTACAACATCAAAACAGCGGAGGATCAAAACAGCGAACAGTCATTTGATGAGGATTGTAGTAGTGATTCTCATTAGATTTAACATTTTTCTTTTTGTTTTAAATCTTTAGTATAAGGATGACTATTATAAATGATATCAGTTTTTTCTTTAACTCATTCACATGGTTTTTTAGCATAGCAATCTAATGCATATAATATATATACACACATTATTTTAAGTGTCTATGTGCCCCTTGTTTTAAAAAGGCGTGCATCATGTGCCATGGCCCCAGAAGGGGTTTGTCCCTTGCTTCGTAAATAACACTGAGTTAGAGTACAAAATTAACCCCATACCATACCATACCATACCTACTAAAATAGCAACAGCCTGAAGTAACAATCAATTTTGCAGAAGAGGGACTGAAGAACAACGCTTGATAGGACTAAACACTTGCCTCTTTTTTTTTTTTAATAGCTGATTTATACTGATTTTATATTTCCAAATTTTTGTCTTTTGATTTGGCTGGTTTATACTCTTATTCTCTTTTTTCTTTTATTAGCTGATTTATAATTATAATTGTCTTACTATTGTTTTAGTATTTTCTCCACAAAATGTTCAATTTAACCATTCAACTCTAGTATAATTAAAATTATATATTCATATAGTATACAATATATTTCTAATATTCTGTTTTTTTACGTATCCCAAGTATTTTTAACAAATCATTCCCTACCTTTTATAATATTGCAAATCATGTTTGTGAATCTTGTCTCTTGTTTGAATTGGTGGCTCATAGTCATTTTGATTACTGCAACCTGCATGTTTGAGTTGATGAAATTATTTTGTGTAAGATGCTTTTTTATTTAATAAATGTTGTGGTGTTTTCCAGATTCCACACTTGAGACCTGCTGAATACAAGAGATCAAGATTATCCAGGAATCGCAGGACTGTTAACCGTGCTTATGGTGGTGTTTTGTCTGGTGGTGCTGTCCGTGAAAGGTTTGTCCTTACCAATCTTAGCTTAATCTGAGATTAATTGTATGAAATGGTTATTGAGACGTGTTGGTTGCTTTTGTAGGATCATCCGCGCCTTTTTGGTAGAAGAACAAAAGATTGTGAAAAAGGTCTTGAAGATCCAGCAGTCAAAGGCAAAGGCTGCAAAGAGCTAAGATGCATGTTTTGTTTGGGGATTGGGAATTTACTGGGTCTACAACAGAGTTAGATAATCTTGGAAGATCAATTTGAGGTGTCTGAACTTGGGATGTGTCTTTCTTTTTTTGGTTTTAAAGTTACAAACTATCTTTTGTACTACTTTCTTCACTTTGTCGACATATCCATCTTGGCAGGTTTTTGTTTTAATCTTTTAGTATTTGTTTCATGATGGTATTATCAACTACATTTTGGGTGCTTATGTAATTCCAAATTAGTGATGTTGCATGCTTTGGCGGTTCTTTATTTGCTCTTGTCCATCAATTTCTTTATTAAGCAGTTAGCTTTTAGCCATTCACGAAAGCATTAAGAAAAATCAGAAACACCTTTTACTTGATTTTCATTTTGCATGTGAAGTTGGTTTAGTTTCTAACCAGAATTCAGATGCTGCTGAAAGTTTTAATATTTGCATGAAATCGCATACTAGTCTGTTCTGCTTCTCCAATTCATACTGATTTATTAAAGCTGAGCGAATTTGCAAAGGAATGAATCAGAACAAAAGCATCACAACTGCATATTATTTACTCGGACTCTTCATCAACAAGAAGACAGGATAAGCTGCTGTGCTCGACTCACTGGCTATGTTATTATATTCAATCTTGATTATAGGCCTATTGATAATTTGCTGCTCGTATTATGGTGGTGGTGTTGCATGTAAGAGTTTGTCCTTGTGATTGTTAGCCTATTTAAAGTACCGTTCCATGAAATGGTTTTACTGTGTCAATGTTTTGGATCATTCGAGTCTTATTGGTAGTAGAGCAGAAGAATGTGAAGAAAGCAACATGAATCATTCATTGATAAAAAGAGGTGAGTATGGACTATATGATATGAACATCAAAACATGAACTTTTATGGATTTGTTCCACCTACATATACATAAATATAAGTATTTTTTGCCTGCAAATGATGTATGCATTGGGCCGGGTTAATCGCATTTCACTTCATCATAAAGTTTATGTCCTGCAAAGTAAGGGAAATAATTAGTTGATATGAGTTTAAGCTATCTCGGATTAAGGTAATTAGATTGTATATAATTCAATTTTATACCACACTAAATCAATTAATGAATTTAGTTCTTGATAATTCATAAACGATCTTAAGTCTAGTCTATATGACAATGTAACATTCAAGGACCACGTCAATGCCACATTATGACAATGATGCCATGTCACCAAAGAATTGCACCCAGACCACGGATCCAATGTGGCTCTCCAGACTTGCTCCCGGACCACGACGCCAAGAGATTCGCCTCCTGTTAGCGCCTCTAAGTGCATGATGCGCCCAACGAGCACACTCCATGTCCATTGACCGCACGCCAAGTCCATCAGCTGAGCCCGAGACCGTATGAAGTCATTGACCTTGCCGGAGACCATTAGCCAGAGCCAGACCAAAAACATGGGGGCCAAAGCCATGGGAACTGGGAAGCATTGCTAAGGCTAAACTTGACTTTGCCCCTACCATGGCCTTTCCTGCAACCCAACTATCCACCAGCCCGTTTGCGCACCTGGCACTCAATTACTATTGTTGTTTGAAAGAGAGGATGGTAAGTTGAATATTGAAGTGAACCAGAAAACAAAAAGATACTAATCTCTTTTTTTATTATCAAGAGTTGCAGTTTGAATCACTAGTTTCTAACCTATGGTTTCATCAACTATTTAGTTGAAAAGAAATCATATAAGTTGGAGCGTCTAATCCAATAAACATTATCAGCACCAAACCCGATATAATAAATTTCAGAATTTCCACTTCGCGTTCTAGGAGAGGATTTGAAGTTTGAACGCACATTGGTGCGGTGGCCGGTGGGTCAAGTAAATAGTTGAAGGGTTAGTAAAAGCTGGTTTTGAATCCCACATCGAAAGCTTGAGCTACAATTCAAGACTTTATAAATCTGCTTCTTGCTTTGGCACGTCGCCGAGCTTGGTTGCGCGAGCTTATAACCCAGTGGGGGCATTATCGTGGTTGAACGTTGGTTGGGCTCCACATGTTGGGCTTGGATGGTGTATATCTGGCCCGCCCGATCCAAGGAAGGAGTAGGGCTGTGGTGCATGAGCGAAAGCCCAAGCCTCACTGCTCCTACCGTGGAGGGCACCGCGTCAGGCTGGCTTCACAGAGCCAGCGACTACCTCCCGCTCTCGTCGGTGGATGGATAACGGGCCGGTTCCTATCAGGCCCATTCAAACCTGTAGTGGCCTTCCCATTCGAACAACCACTTTTTTTTCTTTCTTTGGACTCAACCAATCAATACATGGACAAAAAATGCTTAATTAATCTTTTCTAAGAACTATAAAAATATTCTCATGTTTATGTTAAAACTCAACAGAATATTTTTTCTCCTAACTTGAAAACCTAAACTAGCTTGCTTAACAATTATATCAGCAGTAGAGATAAAACAAAATTTGAAATAAAAATTGTTGATGTGATATGAAATAAAGTAGTGCATGCATCAAGTATAGCAGTTGGATGTTGGATAAGTGGTGGACATCTCAGTTGGACATGGTGAATTAGTGTCCCACACCAAATTAGAATTCCATGCTTCATGACTACTACTACTCATCAATGGGAACCCAACCCACTGCTGTTGCTCATCTCCACTATCATTCCTCATCCCATTCATATTTATCTCCTCTGGTGATTGTTGCATCTCATGCTGTTGTTGCAACAATGAGAAGCCATTGTTAGTGTTACTACACTGTTGTTGATGTTGTGATGAATATGACCCTCCAAACTCTATGCTCTCATGATCTTGTTGTCTCCCAAAATCTCCAAGGACAGAAGATGACATGTTGAGCAGCATGGAGGATACATCAACTGTGCCACTACTGCTGCATCTAGGAGGTGCTGATGATGGTTCTAGAGCCGAGAATATGAAGGTGGGTGATGAAAGATCCAGCCCATTACTGTTGGGAAGTAGTTGTTGATGGTGGTGTGGTAGTGGTTTGTATGGAGAAGGAGAAGCCAATGGGTTATTATTATTAATGGACTTGTTGTAAGAGGAAAAGTGATCCAATATGGGAGAAATGGTTGGAGTTGATGAGTAGTAGTGTTGTAGATGATGGTCATGCCCAGTAGTTTTTGCTGTGATTAATGATGACATGGTTTGGTCAGATCCCATCAACTGATGAGTACTAGAATATGTGTTGGTGGTTTGAGCAGGTAGTGGAGACATCCAAGATTGGGAGCAGAGAGCTCTTTGTGCTGTTGAGTTTGTTTTCTTGAATATCCTGCATATTGCCCATGAATCCTGCAAAATCAAAACATTAGTACATATACAATCAGAACATGCATCACAACTTTTGCTTGAGTGGTGTGATATATATGTTCATACATTGGCAGGGATGGTTTTGTCCAAGAATCTCTTAGGAGCTGAGGAGTCGGTGAGAGAAGGCAAGCGAAACTCATGCATCATCCAGTCAGTTTTGAGGCCTTTTGCAGCTCTGCCCTTGTAGAAAACAAGTGACTTCTTTAAACCTATGCACTTGGAACCTTCCGATGAGTAGATGGGACGGTCCGTTCCGGTGGCTTTCCAGAACCCAGCTCCGGTTACTCGGTTTGGCCGCGCACTGTTGCGATACTTCCGGTCTCTAGGGCAGTAGAAGTACCACTCTTTCTCACCGGTAGTCGCCAGCTCTACATATATATTGTCACAATACAATCAAATCTTGATGTTAATTTTAGCATACAAACATATATAATATATATGTTCTTTGAAGCACTTGGGATTTTTTTATATATTAGCTAGGTTATCATCAAGTACAAGTAGAGCAAAACACATGATGCATATATGGAAGATGAATGATGATCTTACTTGGAAGATCCCATGGATCGTATTTGTAAATGTCAAGTTGCTTGATGAGCTCAATAGTGAGAGGCCTCTGCTGAATCTTCCTCTTGAGGTAGAAACCAACAAGCTCCTCATCTGTTGGATGAAACCGAAACCCTGGCAACATAATCTCCTCCATTTTCTCACCACTCTCTTCCATATATATCTCAAATACAAACACACAAAAAATCACAACACAGCTCAAACTGGTTCACTGAGAAACCCTAAAGAGAGATGTTAAGCACTTAGAAAAACACAGCTCAATAACTGGTTTACTGAGAGAGAGTGTTGGGTGGTTAATGAAGAGTGAAGTTCACTTAATTTGAAGCCATTATATGCCTCCTCCACAGGGGTCTGCCTCCGAAGTATGAGCCGTCTTTTCTGGTGACTTTTAAAGCACTGTTGTGTGTATTGAGAGTGTTTATTACAGGACTAATATTATGGTTACCAAATTTAAGCACTTACTTATATAGTAAATTAAAGAACAAGAATCAAGAAACCCTCACAAGTCAAGAAATTGGATTTTGAGTGGTAGACTCTTATATTTTTTCTTTTACACACTTGAAATTAAGTACCATGCAATGCATACACATGTATTAATATTGAAACCCATTTGATATTTGTTTAATCCAAATTGAGGAATCTCAAGAAACTAACAAATCAGCAGTTTCTTGGGATTCTTGATTACCAGTTAATCACACATCAATGTCATGATCAAACGATCCACGTTTGTTTGGTCTATATCCAGACAATGCAAGCTTCCAAACCCGAGGAAAAAACAAATAATAAATAATTAAATACTTGTGTTTTGTTTGAATTATGATTTGGAAAATGAGGACCTCCAAGAAGCAACTTCCAAGACAAATATTAATTCAATTGTGGAATTCTGAGAGAGATTATTATAATGTAAATAGTTTCTATTCCATTCCCCCAGAGCTTCTATTCCACTGGAAATGTCAGATTGAAGATTACAATATATTGTGTGTCAAATATGAAGAGATAAGAATAAGATACCATATATGCACAGCAAAGCAAAATGTCAGATAATAATAGAATAGAAGGATATATATGATGAGATCAGAGAAATTCTAATATATGGGACCACTTGCCCTTGTTGGACTATTCACTAGCTAATTAGATGACCTTTTTGCATGAAACAATTAAATCAACAATATATAGCTACCTAATTTAGCTCACCTATCTTTCTGATGATCACATAATTTTTGAGATCACTAAACTAATTAATAATGTCCTCTCAGTCTTCAGCTTCTTTCTGGTTCTTGGCTTACAAGGGGTGGAAAAACAATAATTATTTGATGTTTAGTTATACATGCACAATTTTTACATATCCTTGACCATATGTCTCCTTATTTAGTTTTTTATTGTTATTTTTTATTTTTAAAACACAAAATTCATGAATCATGAGTTAGGAACATCTTGATCTTGGATCGATGAGACCTCTCTCGATGCTTTTGTTTCAAGGGAGCTTATTGTGATTTTAACTTGGGTCTTTTTAGGTGCATTTCTCAGCTTATCTTGGGCATTATTTCTTGGCTTGTGTTATTAATACTAGTTTCCATCTCGTGCGTTGCACGGAACATTATGAAATTGTAATAAAAAAATATTATTAATCTAATTTGAGTTAAATGTGAGATTTATATTGACTTTCTACTTAATAATCACTTAATTACATAATATATAGTTTTACATAAGAAGAGTAATATGTGCATCGGTTGATTGTTATAACTTTATATCAGTTGCACCAATAAGGTGATGACATCTCATTTAAAATCATGGATCCGGACAGGTCGCTCCGCTCCCACAAATTCACCTGGGTGGGTATAAGTGAAATTTAATGAGGTGTCATCACCTCATTGGCTTGATTAAGTTGCAACTAATATAAAGTTATATCAGTCAACTGATATCCATTTTACTCTTTTTTTATCTCTGAATAGACGATTAAATGATTCATAAAAACAGATAGATTTTTGAGTTTTGGTCCAATTTATAAAAATAAAATAAAGTAAATAGAATTTTGTTGTGTAAGTCTGAATCTTTCAAAATTAAATGCTAACTTACTTGAGGTAGGGCTTGGTTGGAAGATTGGTAATAGTGAAAATATAGATTTCTTTCGGGATGTATGGTGTGGGGACTCCGCTTTGACCGACCACCTTCAATTTCACTCTCCAACTAATATGAAGGTTAGTGATTTTTTCTCTGCTTCGGGGGGTTGGGATGCGGGTTTAGTCCGACGTACCCTCCCAACGGGGCTAGCCAACCGCGTTTTGGGTGTTCCGATTCTGATTCGAAAGATGAACAGTGATAAAGTAATTTGGAGGCTGCATGAATCAGGGGTATACACAGTTAAGTCAGCGTATGATTTTATTAATCGAGCTCTTATGGTTAGTAATGTCAGCTGGTCGAACATTTGGAAAAAGCGTGGGCCGTTTAAAAGGAGGTTTTTGTTGTGGCTTTTCAAACATACTAAGCTTCACACATCGTATCTCAGGTTCAAGCGAGGTCTTTTGGTCTCGGCGGCTTGTTTCAAGTGTGGAGCTGGTATTGAAGATGAGCTCCACCTTCTAAGGGACTGCCCGATGGTTCAAGCTTTGTGGAAAAGGTTAGTTCCGTCAAACATGGTGAATCGGTTCTTTGGCTGCCAATTAAGAGATTGTATTGATTGGAACCTTACCAATTCAAGAGTGTTGAGTAATGGTATCTCTTGAGGCTTCATTTTTGGGATGACATCTGGTGTGTTTGGCATTGGCGGTATGGCCAACTCCTTCAAGACCAATACAGGGTACCCCATGATATGGCAACTGCAATTCTGATGGAGACCAGATCGGTGCAGGAGGCTTGGTGCAGCTGGGATGGTGGAGGAACAACTCGTGTGGAGGCGTCAATTAATTGACAAGCTCCTCCTCATGGTTGGGTTTTGCTAAACACAGATGGAGCGTGTAGAGGGAACCCGGGTCTGGCGACTTATGGTGGTGTTATCAGAGACCATGATGGACGATGGCTTGTTGGTTTCTCGGGCTTCATCGGGTTTTGTTCGGCTCTTGTTACAGAGTTGGAAGGCCTTAGGGCGGGTTTGGTGCTAGCTTGGGATAGAGGATGGAGAAAGGTCAAGGTGGTGGTGGATTCAAAACCGGTTGTTGACATGGTTTTGGGGAAGGCTACTGGAAGTTGGTCGATTTCAGGCATCGTCAATGAAATTTGCTCACTGTTGCAGGCGGAGTGGGAAGTTCATTTGGCGGATGGCAACCGTGAGGGCAACCGAGTTGCTGACAAGCTAGCTAATCTTGGCTTTGAAAATATGGATCGCTAGAAGCTTTTTGATACGATGTCGGGGAAGGTCAACGACTTCATGGAGGAGGATCGTCGTGGGGTGGCGAGAGTTAGAAGCGTCCCTGCTTTGAGCTTGGTGTAGTCTGGGTCTTTTGTCTGATTCCTTTGTTTTTACCAACAAAAAAAAATGTCTGGCTAGATTTTTTTTAGAGTTAAGAGTATAATTTGCTCTCCAACTATACACTCATACCATGAATGACCCTAATATTATCTCTAAAATCATCATTGACGCTCCAACTATATATTCTATTTACCGATGCCCAAAAACACAATTTCGTCTATCTTATTGAAATTCTGTTAGTTGCTGTTAGTTTGAGTAAATAAGAAGCATGTGCCTAACAGATGACTTCATCATCTTTCTTAAACATTCATATTTGCTAAACAAAACATTTACAACTTAATTAAGAAAATCATGAAAACTGAGTATGAATTAGTGTGCCTATTTAGAAAAAAAAAATTACTAGATCTTATTTTTTCCAACTAACTCCAAATCTTATGTTATTAGTGAATCAATTAAATCTTCATCTCTTGATTTATCAATATTAGATTTTATATATGTGATTGAGTAAAGTCCAAAATCACTGTGGAATAACACTAAGTCTCAAAAAGTTAAAGCTGGGGATAAATTACAGACTTCACTTTTGCGTCTTCGTTAGTTGGCCTACTCAACTAGACTTGGCAATTTGCATCATATATTTTTTCAAATTTTGGATTGAAAATAGTGATATGAATTCGATTGGAAAAGAGACCAGTTTTTCAAAATATTAAGAAAAGATGTTAAATGAATTTTTTATCTTTAGATAAAGACATAAAACTCTTCATTACTAGCACATTATTTTTGAAGTTATGCTCAAAAAGTTTTATCTTCCGTATAAGACAAAAATTACAATCATGTTTATGCATAAAAAGTATTATAGAAAATTCATGTGATTATGTTTATTAAAAACAAAAAGTAATATTTATTTCAAAACAAAAATTAGATTTTAAAACGAAACTATTTTGAAACGGATTGAGTATTTAAGATAAGCTTGTAAGAGGAAATAAACAAGTTTTTAGGAGGAATGAGTATTTTGAATGAAGATTTGGTATGAAGCGTTCAATTCAATCAAAATAATTGCAGAATATGTATTATATTGTGGAGACAAAACTCAAGTGTGCATTAATAAGTAGTGTATATATATGTTAACAATATTTTTCATAATTTTGTTGTTTTATGGGGTTGTGATCGAATACAGACAAAGTGAGACATGTTTATGTTTGGCTCACCTGTCTATTTTGTTTTGTCCCCGTAACTCACGTGATTTTTCAACTTGATTTTCAATTATATTCTTTTCATAATTATATATATATATATATATATATATA
>JAYMTK010003940.1:0-11680 GCA_036897405.1 Pelargonium myrrhifolium | reverse complement strand
AATGGTAATAGCAATAAAAATTAACAGATTCTGTTAATGAATCTGACGGAAGGACTATTTTGGCACAAAACAAAGGTAAGAGGGACTATTTTGGCACAAAATGAAGTTTAGGGACTAAAATGACACAAAATAGATACTTCAAGGACTAAAATGAAACAAAATCCTTTTATAAATATTATTGTTTCACTTTTACTAGGACGGATCCAAAGAAAAGAAGAAAGTGAGGATAGGACAAAAAAGAAACCTTGTTTTGAGTCAATACAATATTATAGTATTAAATGCTGCAACACTTCCTTGTTTGGCAATTTTCGTCAGTTTTGTGTGTAGCACAGCAGCAGAAGCAAGCAAGGCACAGCTCAGCCACCTATGAGAATGTGAAACACAAGCAGTCCCGGAGGTTTTTCCTTCTCATCTTCATTCACAATCGGTAAATTATATTTATCTCTCTGTATTATATTTACCATTTATTTGATTTTATTTATGTAGTTATGTAGTCTGTGTTTGGGGCTTACAATTTTGAACACCCACTAGATTTTGCTTCTCTCTAAAAGATCAAATTTTTATGATGAAGAACAAAAATGTGCATTAATCACAATTTATGTTTATGTTCCTCTATGTGTATTTTCTTTGGTTCTTGGTTGGAATTTTTTTTATAAGAAGAGAGAGAGAGAGAGAGAGAGAGAGAGGGATAAAAAATGCTTTAAAGCTGCCTCTTTTCTGTTTTTCCTCTATGTCTGCATTATTTATTTGCTGGTGATTGTGTTAAGTAAACTGGGAAATCAATGGTTCCATTAGTTTTGCACATCATGTTATTTTATATATTATGCACCAAAACTTAGATGGTCACTTGAGTTCATATTCTCTTGTTTGATTACCTTTCTGTTGTAAGGAAATGAGATCACAACCAGTCCTACCATGGTTTTTGCAATGAGTCTCTTTTCCTGTCTTGAACCCGTGACGACACGTCAAGGTCACCAGGCCACAACCTTATCGTTGCTCCTCGACTCATCACTCGATGCATTTCGTAAATTTGCACTCCATTTGCCTCAAAATGACTGCCTTGTATTCTTCTTTTGAATAGGATTAAGAATAGGTTAGTTAGTGTTGGTTTTGTCCCAATATACACTAATGTGCAATTATCGTAACAAACACAAATGCTCTAACCAATATTACATGAATATCATTGGTAAATCACGTATAACTTATTTTCCATAAATAAAATTAACAATTTTTTATATACAGAAAGTAGATACCCATTTTGGTCCTTTTACTCTTCAAATTCGAGGGCCATATGATAATTTCAACATTTATGGCTTTAGTGAACTTTAGGCAAAAGAAACTCGATAAAACCTACTAGGTGTCAACATTAAAACTATTATAGTTGTGCTTTATAGATATTTGTTTCTAGTGTTTTAGCTTTGTTACTACTTGGTGTTGTGAATTTGTGTTTCATGATTGTTGGAGAATACTCAAGTAACTTTACTGTCCTACACATTTGGCATGTTCCAGGGTTTTTCTAGTTCCTTAAAATCAAATCTGTAAAAATGCTTGCTAGTGATGCGTCAATCGATGTTCGTGATCATGGTAAAGTTGTAGACGTGAAAAAAACTAGAGTCGAATGCAACTATTGTGGTAAAGTGGTTAGTGGCTTTTTCCGTCTCAAATGCCACCTAGGAGGCATACGGGGAGATGTAGTATCTTGTGAAATGGTTCCGGCGGATGTGAAGGAAGTTTTTGTGAAAAAGTTAGTTGAAACAAAACGAGATAGACTTGGAAAGAAAGTAGGGGAGCTATATCATCCACAACTCCCATTGAAGAGAAATTGGAGCCCTGACATAATCAATATCAGTCCTAGTAAGCGTGGGAAGAGTCAGACTACTAGCTCTGGGAGTGAAAAGAGTAAAGACATAGACTCTGGGTCAGAAAACGAGGGGAAAGAGGTCTCATCGTCAAGGCAAGTCCAAAAGTACATTGGAAGGTTCTTTTATGAAACGGGTATTGATTTCAGTGTTGTGAATGCTCCTAGCTTCCGGAGAATGCTAAATGCTATTGTTGCCCATAGTTGTGGACGGGCAAAGTGTGATATCCCAAGTTGCAAGGAGATGAAAGGGTGGATTCTTCAGGATGAGCTTGAAAAAATTCAAGAACTTGTGAAAAAGATTAGACTTTCGTGGGAAAGAACTGGGTGCAGCATTTTGTTGGACGAATGGATTGATGAAAAGGGTCGAAATCTTGTTAATTTTCTGGTGGATTGCCCGGAAGGGCCTGTTTATCTTTATTCGTCTGATGTATCTGCTATGTCGGGGGATACCGATGCCTTGCAGTCAGTGTTGGATAAAGTTATTGAGGAGATTGGATCCGACAATGTAGTTCAAATCGTTGCCTGTTCAACAACAGGTTGGGTTGGGGATATTGGCAAGCAGTTCATGAATATGCACCGGACAATGTTTTGGACTATAAGCTCCTCTCATTGCATCGAGCTCATGCTCGAAAAGATCGGGACGATGGATTCTGTTAAAACAATACTAGACAAGGCAAAGGTCATCACAACGTTCATCCACAGCAACGCGACTATCTTGGAGCTTCTGAGAAACCATACTCGTGGCGACGATTTAGTTAAGACTTCTAAGACAAGGTACGCTACAAGCTTTACAACTCTAGAGAATATAGTGTTGAAACAGCAGAAACTGAGAGACATGTTCGCTTCATCCGAATGGAACACTACGTTATGGGCTTCGAAGATTGAGGGGAAGAGGGTAGCTCAGTTGGTTAAAGATCTTTCCTTTTGGAATGGAGCTCAGGCGGTGTTGAAGGCTACTATTCCACTTGTTCGCCTTCTTTGCTTAGCTGACAATCTGGGAACGGGATACTTATACGATGCTATGGATGAAGTAAAAGAGACGATAAAAAAAGGACTCAAAAGCACAAGAGCCCAATACATGCCCTTTTGGGAAGTGATTGATGAGATTTGGAACAATAATCTTCACAGTCCTCTCCATGCTGCGGGTTATTATTTGAACCCGAGCTTCTTTTATTCAAGTGATTTTTATAGCGATGCTGAGGTTGCTGCTGGACTTTTGTGCTCCATTGTGCGAATGGTGCAAGAAAAGCAAATCCAAGATTTGATATGCGTGCAACTTGAGGAGTATGTGCATGCCAGAGGTGGATTTCAGGAGGGAAGTGCACTTGACAGTAGAACCAATGTTTCTCCAGGTAAGAAACTTCCCATATCCTATTCTGTTCACACTATTTTGCTTGAAGTGTGTGTTCGTGTTGGAGCGTTGTGTTGAAAGTTGAGTATGTGATATATATTATATGGGCTTAACACGCGATATATTTAATAATTGTGCTCAAATATCATATATGAACACGACAAAATTATATAAACGTGATGGCATGACACGGATAACTTGTTTAATGAAATAAGTAGATGTTTGACCCGACTTAACCCAATTCATGACAATTATATGCTACAAATTTGACCTACTATTTGGAATCTCTCGAGTTTGTTACTCCATGATCTTCATCCGTCTCAAAATGGGTGTTATTGTTTCTATTTTGAGAAAAATTGGAAAGTAGTTGGTTAATGTGGTATAATTACTCTTGAATACCGATGATCTTGTGCTATAACAAATTCAAGAGACAGTAACTAACTTATTGTGGGGGATATTATTGACTATTAATGCATTATTAACTTTCTAAAAAGAGGAAAAAAGACACAATTTTGGACAAAAAATTAAGAGAAACATGACACTTGTTTTTTTGACAGAGAAAGTAGAACATATGTTCGTGTGGACACAAGAGTGAATGTACAGTACTAACTTATTCTTAATTTTTTCTTAAAATAGATTTCAGTACAGGACAACGAGAGTATTTAATATCACTAATCACTTTAGTTTTTTACGACACATGTCTAACGACACTCATTTTGGGACGGAGGGAGAGTTTGATTTTATGCACAAATGTTTAAAACTCTGCTATTCTAAATCTGATTGTAGCTGTTTGGTGGTCGAAACATGGAGAGCAATGTCCAGAGCTGCAGAGATTTGCCATTCGGGTTCTTAGCCAGACTTGTGATGGTGCTTCCAGATTTGGCCTCAAGAGAAGTATGGCAGAGAAGCTGCTAATTTCAAATGGGAGGACCTGTATTGAGCAACAAAGACTCAAGGACTTGACATTTGTTCATTACAATTTACAGTTGAAGAAGAGTGTGTCACTACCAGGCATAGAAGATGGTGATGTTGAGGTTCATGAATGGATGGTCAATGAATTAGCAGAGAAAGAGGGTGTTGATGGAGAAGCAGCACTGCATTTTCCATTTAAAGCCAAGGAATAGAGTATTTAGGTAGTTAATATGTTAAACAAAATGTAGACTAGTATTAATAATAGGTAGTTAATATGTGTTGTGCTCTTGCATTTTCACTTGTGGGTGTTTATGTGTTTTAACGGTGCAATTTTGTATGTAAATAGAAAGGCGGTTCATTTTGTCCATATCCTTGCCAATAGAGGCATGGTTAGTCAAGAAAAAAGCTGGCAATGTAATAATCTGCACTATGTAATCCTTGCTTGTTTATGATCATCGCCCACTTGGCATAGCGGTAACACAGCTCTGGCGCAAGCTCGAGGATTCGGGTTCGAGATCCCTCATGGGCATGATATGAGGAATTTAGAATAGTGTGTGTGAGTTGTATGGGTGGGTGTGGGGTGTGGATTTATTTGTAATATTATAAAATAAAAAATATGTTTATGGGCATTATCAAAAAAAATAAATATCTCTGTAATATGTTGCAACACTTGGTCAAAAGAAATACAAGACAAAATGTACAACTAGTTTTTACTTGATTTTTCTTAAATTGGGTTAAATGTTTTTATCCCCTTAGACTTGTCCATACTTTAAAGTTGGTCTTCGGTCCATTTTTTCATTGTTTTCAACCCTGGACTAGATATTTTTTTTTTTTTTCATTTTGGCCATAATGATATGCTATTTCCACGTAAGATGAGATTTCCACCTATACTTTGCTGCATCATTCGTTTTGCCACGTCATGTCAAAGGTTAAATGCTTATAGACTCCTTGAACTTGTCTGTATTTGTGAGTTGACCCTCGGTCTATTTTTTTAATAATTGTTTTCAACCTTGGACATGACGTTTTTTCTTTTTTAGTTTGGTCCATTTGACATGCTACTCCCGGTTTCAATCTCCACGTCAGCGGAGCCTTTCACGTAGACGTTGCCCAATCTATCACGTCATCAAATGAACCTAAACTAAATGAAACTCATTGTTTCATGAGTTGGAGTGATCTGGAAAGAAATAGTTGAAGCATAAGGAGCTGGTCATTTGAAAAAATAGTGTAGGAGTTGGTAATCAATGAGAACAGTTGAATTATGAGAGGTTGTAAAAAAATGCAGCCATTTCTTCTTCTTCTTTTTTTCTCTGAAAGGGAAAAATCCAGCCACTTCTTTTTTTGTTTTAAGGGAAAGGAGTGCAAAAACACTATTTTCATTCAAATCAATGAATATACAGATACATCACTCCAATAAATACAATTGTAAAAACCAGAAAAAATACCTATATATATAACACAAATCTGGTTAAGGCCGGCTTGGTATACCAATCAGCGCAGACTTCAAAGAGGGGATCCAGCCCCAGGTCCACAACAAGCAAATCACCCCTCTATGGATGAGAGTCTCCTACATACCCATATCCTGAGAATTTTTCTTGAGTTAGCAGGTCCCAGAACCTGGCAACCCCCAATGCAACTATTCCTTATCCCGGGACTCATCACCCAGGAAGCACCCCCCACCGCCACAACACCGAACCGGCAGAGCACCGAACCAGTAGAGCTTCGTCCCTCCCTCAGAGAGACAACCGCCGCGAACCAGATCCGACAACACACCACCGTTGATTAGATCTAGCCAAACTCCCCTTAATCTAAACTCCGACAACCCGAGATACCCACCATTTTCGTCACCAAGCTCAGACCGTTCGCCGACCCAATCCTCGCCGCCAGCGAGTTCCCCCACCTCAAACTTAGTCTACTTCAGATCCCTTATCAAACCAACACCACTCCACAAAGTCATAGAACCCTCTTTTAATCCTTATAACCTCTTTTTACCGTACGTCTTGAACAAAACAAGCTATTTAGGAGTGAATTCCCGCCGAGCCGCCGCCGGATGCAAACTTCGCTTCCAACCCTAACCCCCCCCCCCCACCCCAAAACAAAAATCAGCCATTTCTAATTTCACTCTTCATGGGAAACATTATTATTATTATTGGGTATAATGTATATTAGTTGACTAATATAAGAGTATATCAGTTGCACTAATAAGGTGGTGACCCCTCATTTAAAATCATGGATCCGGACGGGTCGTTCCGCTTCCACAAATTCACTTGGGTGAGTATAAGTTAAATTTAATGAGGTATCATTACCTCATTGGCTTGGTTAAGATGCAACTAATATAAAGTTATATTAGTCAACTGATACGCATTTTACTCATATATATATATATATATAGAGAGAGAGAGAGAGAGAGAGAGAGAGAGTAAGGAATCTAACCCCAGTGTTTTTTAGTTTAGGCTAAGCCAATTCAATGAGGTGATGATATATTATTAAAATTCACTTATACTCACCTAAGTGAATTTGTGGGAGCGGAGCGATCCGCCCGGATTCAAGTATTTTAATGAGGTATCAAAACCTCATTGATGGCTTTGCGTAAGCCAAATAATTATTGACTTAGCATCCTTAACCTCTCTATATATTTGTTTAATTGCTTATTTAGTATCACTTCTTTTTGTCACATGTAACAATCAAAAGAAATTTGGTAAAAAAAAAATTGTTTTAGAAAATTTTTGGTAAAAGTTTATTGAAAACAATATAATAACAAATCAATCCCAAATTTAACTACTTACCACAAACAATTCTATAAGAATCTAACTATTTTTCACTTAGAGCTCTATTTCTCCGACCAGTCAAATTGTCGAAACTCAGTTTTAAAGCTATTCAACAATTTTCTCTCATTTTTATGATATTCAAACAAAAAAAAGAGACAAAAATCAGACAAAAATAAATAAAAAGTAAATTATTACCATGCATTGAAAATTGGACTTGGATTGATTGCGACAAAAAAGCTGGATTGTTTCATCGGAGTCAATCGACGACGGATCAGAGGGACTTGAGGATGGAGCAGGGTTCGTGGAGTCAGAGGAAAAAAAAACTCGACGCATCTTTATGAGTCTAGTCTAGAGAGCGAGCATCACCTTCATGTACAATCTTTGCTCGTTGAGGGACATGCGACCTCCTCCACCATCGTCGAAAGTCATTGTTGGTACAATTTTGGAGAGCTCTTTGTCACTTCCTCGTTCTATAAAGCTTCTTTTTCTTTGATGCGATTATCAAATTTGTATTTCAAGATAGAGGACTGATGTGGCAAGAAATTCTGACTCAGTAAGGTGACATGGAACAATTGATGGCATGTAAATCATCAACTTGCTACGACATGTGAAAGAGAATAATAGATTAAAAAAGATAATCAAGATATTAAAATAATAAAAACTCCAATATATAGTAAACTCTACAATTTAAACAATTCAAGAAATCTCAAATCATTTCACCCTTATTTTTATTTGTAAGAAAAATGAGACTTTTTTTTTGAAAGTAAAGTAAAGTTCCATTAATTAGAAAGAAGCAATGCCCCGGTTACACATATGACATCCAACCACAGATACCAATTCAACGTGTTGCTCATTATGGACCCGACCGCTCAGATCCCACAATGGGAGTCCGTAGGCTTTGAGCATGCTCATTTTTACGACGCTCCTCCAACCGGCCTCACCTCTACCTAGAGCCAAACTAAAGAAAAGGAAAAACCAAACTAAAAACAAAAAACAAAAATAATGAGAAACAAGAGACCAAAAGTAACCTATCCCCACACCAAGGACTACCTCCCTCCCCTCGTTTAGCGACGACCAAGCTGCCTCCTGTTCCAACCAGCCGCCGCGTCCACCGCCCTTACTCCTGATCTCCAGCCCCTCCATAGTGAAGTCTGGTCCATTTTTTGAAACAATTACAATTTCTAGTTCTAACATTTGTGGAAACACTTTTCTTTCCAATGAAACTAGGGTTTAATTGATTTGTTTTTTCACATTCTTTTTCAATTTTTGTGTGTGCATAGATTTAACCATAAAATCAATATAAGAGAAGAGATTAAAATAAAAAACAAATCAACTTATGGATAAGTTGGATTTGTTAAAAAAAATGTTTAAGATAGAGAAAGGGACCACCACTATCGTTGTCCCTAAAAAGCCCAATAAGAGAAGAGGAATGAGAAGGAAAAAAACAAGGGCAAACGTTGACCAATTGGGTCCAAGTAAATTGGATAGTCCTACAAAAACACATAAATCCAATAATAATATATAAAAAAAGAAGAAGAAGAAGAAAATAAAGTTTAAGGTTTAATGTATATCAGTTGCACTAATAAGGTGGTAACACCTCATTTAAAATTATAGATCCGGACGGATCGCTCCGCTCCTCCAAATTCACTTGGGTGAGTATAAATAATTTTAAATGAGGTGTCATCACCTCATCAGTCAACTGATATACATTTTACCTTTACTTTATACACCCAAATAATAATATGACAAACTCTCTCTTTCTTAACACCCGCAAAATAAAAAAGCATTGGCGATGCTCTTACGAGGCAATTCATTAAAGCTTAGTTTGCCAATTAATTTTCGATGTTTACTAGATGATTTTGTCTCCCGCCAAACAAAAAATTTCACAATTCTGACGACTGTATTCTTCGTCGATCGCTTTAGATTCTATGTATAAGTATAAATACAATATTGTGTATTAAGATCACTTTAGATTCTATGTACAAGTATAGATACAATATTGTGTATTAAGAACAAATTACATCATTGTATTCGTTAACTATTTCTGATATTCTTGTTGTATTGCTTTTCTCAGTTGATTTGCGTAATTCTATTTGCACTTTTTGTGATTCTAATTATTGCTCTTAAACATGACCCAAAGAGATAACTTTTGTTTATCATGCACTTTAGAATGGAATGCAATGAATTTAAATGACTGCATATTTCAAAAACTATTGTGGTTGAATAACTAATGTGCCTAAAAATCTGCAAATAAGACACTAGAGAGAGTAATCAAAAACACAATAATAACTATTCAATCCTTAGGTTTTGAAATTATACTGTCTTGTGCATGAAGATACCAACAAAAAAAATGATCAATAACAAGTCACTTGCATAGTAAACATGTCACTTGAATGATCAATAACAAACTTCCCTACTTGTGCGCGCCGGCGGACCTGTAAAAATAATTGGAAAGAGAAAATGAGTAACCCCAGCAGTAGACATACATTGAAATTGTAATAGTATATTAGAAGCAAATTCCGACGTGCAGTGATGATAGTGAAGGAAAAAAAACATTTTCTTGGTAATCACCTCATCTTCCTTAGAACGCTCGACATTTCCTCCCTCTTCTTCTTTGCTCTCTTGTGAGTGCCCAATTTTCTTTTAGCCACCTTCAGAGCCCTTTTATCTTTCCCCACTTTCAAGAGTTCAGTTATGCGTTTTTCGTAGGGAGCGAACCCGGCAACCTCCCTAATCAGCGATCTTACAAAATGAACTCTCTTGCTTGTTTTCTGATAGACATGAACATCATATCAATAAATGAAAACATGATGAACATATGTTGTAACTCAAACATTAAAACTAAATGTCTTGTACTCCATTTGGAAAAGAGTAATATTGAGTTTCAAATAAAACCAACCCAACTTTAAAGACATATCAGTAAAGGAAAACATGATGAACATATATTGTAACCCAAATATTAAAACTAAACGTCTTGTATTTCATTTGGAAAAGAGTTCTATTGTGTTTCAAATAAAAACAACCCAACTTTACTTTGAACAACAAAAGCAGCAGCAGCAACGACGCAAAGCAACAATATTAATGACATGCATAATAGACAATACAGAACAAAAAGACAGTAGGGGACAACATAAAATACTAATAACATAAAACTTACACCCTTTCTGTCAGAAGGGCGTGCAGGCAATTCCTTCTTTGTTACAATATGTCCTCTGTTGAGTCCAACAAAGAGCCCAGTATTAGGCTGTTTCGGAGCCATGGCCTGATACAACAAAAATCACAGATCATATAACATACTGCAACATAGAAAAGATCCTAATTCATAGAATCACATTCTGTATATCACAAAACCAGGAAACATTTTATACTAAATGCATACAAAACGGTGTCCCTAATTAACTACTAAGTTGGAATAAAAGATCTAAATTCAAATAATCTCCAAGCCAAAAACAGATCCAATCATTCAGTATTTACTTTGGTAAATAGGTAAATAAAACTAATAAACTCCACACATAGCACATTCACAATCCTAAAACACATTCATAATAAATGAAATCAATAATAAACATTCAGACTAAATGAAATAAATGAAATCAATAATAAACATTCAGACTAAATGAAATAAATAATAAAACAAAAGCAACATTGCTACACAAATTTTTTCTTCTTTTCTCGGCAACCAAATAAAACTTAACAAATTATCAAAAGAGATAATATGATCAGTCTTGCAAAAATCTCTAAATAGATACAAACAAGTCAATAAAACATTCATGCTCCAGAAAACCGATCATTTTCTCAGCAACCAAACAGAAGTTTATCATTTTCCGAGTCTACACTATACGGCAAAGATAAAATAAACAGCAGGTAAATAGATACAAACAAGTCGACAACAAATTCATGCCCTAGAAAATCAATCATTTTCTCAGCAACCAAACTAAAGTTTATCATTTTCCGAGTCTACAATTTACGGCAAAGATAAAATCAACAGCAGGTAAATAGATACAAACAAGTCGATAACACATTTATGCTCCAAAAAAATCGATCATTTTCTCAGCAACCAAACAAAAGTTCATCATTTTCCGAGTCTACAATATACGGCAAAGATAAAATCAACAGCAGGTAAATAGATACAAACAAGTCGATAAAACATTCATGCCCCAGAAAATGAGAAAATCGATCATTTTCTAAGCAACCAAAAAAAAGTTATTAATTTTACGAGTCGAAGCTACAGATCTGCTTACCTTGCGAATTGCGATGTTTCAGAATCTGAGGCGGGTAGAAGAACAAATTAGGGTTTGTGGTTTGTGCTTCTATTTATAGTGAGCCTTGGATCAAGAAGAAGAGAAACCCTAACAAATCTTTAAATTAGCCTAATCTGAAGCCCATTATGTAGCCCAATAGAAAGCCCATGACCAACTAAAGGCCCAAGATCGAATCTACTTAATTTTAGTTTTACTTCTACTCCAATAAATACTTTCTTACGAGTTACTAAGCTTAGTTTGCCGATTAATTTCTCATATTTTCTCGGCGATTTTCTCTTTACGATTACTGATTTGCATAACTCTATTTGCATTTTTTTTTGAACTGATCAATGAGATTCTAAATATTGCTCTTGAAAATGAGATAGGACATAATTTTTTTTCCATGCTTGTGTGTGGAAAGGTAACTGCCTAATAATATTAACAAACTCGCCCGTGAGGGTTCTCTAGCTGGTACTGCTCGGGTAAGTGCGGTGACATCATATTTCGAACAGTATTGTAGTTTGATTACTAATGTGCCCAAGACTATGTA